>JAANYP010002900.1:0-133821 GCA_020465985.1 Centrapalus pauciflorus | reverse complement strand
ACCTCACTCTTGTTTATAGGGAATTTGCTCCTCCGTAGCTAAAACATCTGTAAAACCACTGCTTGTCTCGATCAAACTACTGAACTACTATCTTGCCGCTTATTTGGCATTGGTACCCCTATCGGATCCGGAGCCTTACCTTCCGTACTCACTTCTATGTCATACGGACATCTGCTCACTGGTCCGTACTAAGCAATCTCCATCAGCGGATCCTGTGTAATTTCTCACCCTTCCTGACCTTCCAACCCCATATGCTAGGATAACAATCTCAACTGAAGCAAGATAGATCGATCTCTCTTACCACTAAAGTCTTCTGTTTGACAAGTCAATAAGTCACCGGTGCAACAAATCAACGCATCCCTGCGGTCTCTGACGGTTCGGTACTGGTAACTATTACTTTTAGCGTTTTACAGCGGAATATTTGCCTCTTACTACCTTCCTCACCTCTAATTACCCTTAACAGCCCTCTAATTTGTTTTGTTAATGGGGTTTACCGCGGAATATCCTCAGCCGCTAATGAACATGTCTCAAACACTGACTCCACGTTTACCTGGGTGAGAAGCTAGGTCAAACTAAACCAAGCGGTCTATCAACTCTTGCAAGTCCCTCGACTCACCAGCCCTCTCATCTGTGCTTGGGGTTCGGTCAATAAGGGGACAACGTATGTGTACGCACTTGACACCAACTCAAACACGGTGATTCTACTTGTCCATCTAACGACAACTCGGATACTTCTTGGGAGATACTAGAATTCTAAGAATTCACGGAAACAACACCCACGACGTTCATCTAAATTCTCCTTCCTTGCTACATCAACTGCACTGCTGAGTTTAGGACGAGAAGGATAATATCCTTTGATTCAAAGTGAGGCGTTCTATTAGTTGATTCTTCCGGAACTACCGAAAAAAGTATGACACTTTGTGTCTACACACTCTCCGTCCATCAATACAACACATAGCCCTCGAAGTTGATAAACAAATAATCACCTGTGAGACACAAACAATTCAACAGTGGAAACAGCTAAAACCAGTCCTGTACTTATTCATATACACCAATTGACTATCTCCACAGGGTGCACTGAGGTAACAGCATCAACTGTTATAACGAAATGGACCAGTCTATCTTCTGAAACTCATACTGGCATCTACCGATCTGACTACAAGATACTACCATAACGACTCCATGAGCCAGAGTAACTCTAACAACCTCAACGGATGAAGCAAAAAAAATTGTGATGAGCAAAACTCATTTAACATAAAATAATATAACCGTTTGAATGAGTATGAGACAGGAAACACTCTGCCTCAAGAAACCACTCCAAAACCTCGGCATACTCATAACCATTAATTAAACATAAACGTACCAGACAAACTACATCAACTGTCTCCCGTGTCGGCTCTCCTATGCTGCACCTGTAGGCGATCCTGCGACCACCTGTCGAGCCTGCTGCGTGGCACGGGACTGTCCATCTCTATGCTGTAGATCGAACTCGCAAAAACTCGTGGCCTGTGCAGGTGGCTACTCTTCCCCCTGCCTATGGTCCCCTTGTCTCGGGAGTTGTACAAATTCTGTGCCTGTTGCCTTGAGTGTCCAGGCCGCCCACTGTAATTTTAATTAAAACACAGCGTATGGTCTTTCAGAATTACAACCTTGACTGAGGTGTGGCCAGCCTGGGCCACAGCGACCGAAAACAGCGTTACATACGGGTGGTCACCCTCTTCCGTCTGCTCGACGACTTCTCCTACACCCCTCTCTCCGAGACAGGCTCAGAACTCGGTTTGCTCTTGCCGTCTCTAGCTCAGGCTCACTAAACACGCGACTGCCTACCTTTTTCATCGCGGCCTCGTATGATCCGATCTCTGAGAAGGACCTATCTCCGGTTGCCTGTCTCTCCCCCGGGACTCAGTGCGCCGATCCCATTCGATCACTCCTCGACTGGAACTACTCTACTAACGACTACTCATATCCCTGCTCTTAATTATGCTTTGCCCGGTACAGATCCCCAAAATGTGTCGGCTAGACTGATTGAACCCACTCTGATGGCTGCTCGCTACTTGCCCGCTATCCCTACGCCGATAACTCACCTCTCTTTCTAGGTGCCACTCCAGCCCAACTCGACTGCCCTGGGCATAACGCGCATTCGTAACGGTTAGTCATATAAATCTCGCATATCTCCTTACGCAAATCCCAAATCAAACCGATAATCTTCCGTGACTCTCTAGACAATCTGACTAAGGTCCTGCGAACAAACTCAAACGATGAAACATCTTCTGCGTGACTCATCACAATCCGATCGCTTTTTGTCCCTTGGAAATAACGTCAAAAAATCAATCTCCAGCGAGTCGAGCCCTGCGGTCCTCGGACAACTACTGCTCCTCGTGAAACCGAGCCCTAAACCTGACCTCCACGTCATTCATATGCCTGCGCCCATCCTCCATCAATATCTCTAAATAGTCCGGCCACCACTGCTAGCGAACTAGTCCGCAACGAGAAGGGCACTAGCGAATGTCGTTCATCTGTGATCCGGGTGGCATCCTGTGGTACGAAGGCCACTCTATATCCGTAAACCAGTACATGGCCTTTACCGGCCCCGGGCTCGCGTGATACTCTGGCGGACGTGTTGCAGCAAGGAACTCTTATATTTACCACCCCTGCCTGCGTATTCGTCATTTCAGCGATGAATACCCGCTCCTGATATCTCTACCTCCGCCTGAACTCTGGGTCTGGGACTGCATACCGCAACCACGAATTTCTCGTACGGCCTCCTGTAGTCGTCGGGCACAACTCCTCATCTTGGCATACACCGTCCCACACATGGGACCCTCGTGGCCTTTCCTGGCTCCTGTCATAGAATCTCTGCTAAGGTAATGCACTTCACCTTACCTACTACCGCAATAATATGATTCTACACTTTCTTACTGCCTACTCCTCCGAGATCACGCCCAGTCGGTATCGCAGACTTACTTGTTTGACTGTTATAAGCCTAAGCATCATAATGATATTAAAACTTATAACTCTGTCTGATTACCAAGCTTTTTGTAACACCCTACTTTTACGTCTAAATGCCACATGGACTCATAGTCCACGTCATCCAATCTAGACAACATCATCACGCGGTTAAACAGCTAATTACTACCAGCATTATCATCAAGCATAAAGCAACGCGGGACGGGAACCAACCCCCGTCGGTAATGTCAGTCAACCACAACGTAAGTATAGGTTACAGTCATCCAAAAGTCACTGGCTCATAAGCCAAACCGCAAAATACCAAGACTACTTACGAAAGTAGTCACTAACTACTGTCCACGTGGCGGGTCCCGACTACTGCCCGCTGTATCTCTAGCCTCAGTCCTCGCACCTGAGATCCACAGTTAAAACAACAGTCAGCGGAAAGCTGGTGAGTTACTATAAACAACTTTAAAACAGTTTATAAAACAGTTAGCACAACGTAACAACTGGTAAACAACTCTACATGCGGCCGACATCAACGGCCCGACGCCTCATCGGGAGCGACCCGGCACAGCCTGCATAGCCCACTCCACAAAGTAGTGGGTTGTCAGGTCCACTGAGTTGGGAATGACCCAACAGGCCTCTACTCTGCGTATCAACGACTATACGCGTGATCCACGAACTCTGCTCTGTGCTAACAAGTATCAACATATGAAAGGAGTCCACACTGGACCCGAATAATAAACAACGTACCTCTTTGAAAACTCAGTAATCAACAACAACGCTTTTATTTAAAAGTAAGTAACTCACCTGAAGCACGACTACAGTCTCGCTATCAACGACAGTCTCTACAAGTCCCAGGCTTAGCTACGAAATCCTGGCAACAATAACCACAACTACATTGTAACGACTAGCTACGGAACTCATAACGACTATACTACTAGCATTTACGGACTCGACATCAGCTATCGGACTCAGACTCACGAGCGCGGTCATGAGCACGGCCACGATCGCGGTCTCGGCCGCGGTCTGGGAGCGCGGGCGCGATCCCACCGCCAGCGATCACCCTTAGCCGCCTCATCCTGATCGCGGGCGCGACCAGATGAGCACGGCCGCGATGCGGCGACGAACAGAGCATGTTATGCTCTGTTTTCGGTTGCCACGGGAATCCTCTTCCCAACTCGATTTTGCATACATCAGGGTTATAAACTAACCCCAGTCACACCTATCTACTTAGCACAACTACTTAGCTCAATTTGACAACAATCACTAACCTTGGGAAGCCTTCCTTTCTTGAATTCAGTTTCAATCTTGGAGAAGGAGAAGAAGGGTTCAAATCCCTGGTTATGACTACCTCGAATCCTTTCCAATCTGATTTTCTTGCTACAGCTCTGCTAGAGGAACACATACACCCATATACACTTGTGATTTTGAAATGAAATGAAGAAAATGAATCATAACGTACTATATATACGTTTTGGGTCCGGCACCCAATTAAAACGGGTACGATACTCACTAATCACTGGGTAAACACCCGTTAACCCAATTAATCTCAAATCAACGACTTGGGTTTAGAATGTCAATTAACTCATTAAAACAACCCCAAATTCCCAATTACTACTGGACCGGTTATTATCTCAACCGATTAAAGTTACACGTAACAGCAATTTATTTTACCGGTTCACGTGCAATCAACCAATTAAATTTCACCAACTCATTAGAACAGCTCTTAGAGCCAACAATTAAATTCCACGTGTCAGCTACTATTTTCCGGATGTTACACTATGTATATCAATAAATCCCATTTAATCCCGTGAATCCATAATTATAATATATCCACTAAAATTATATCATGAATCCACGTAATCCCCGTCCCGACACGTATAATCCACTATACGGGGCGCGATTGGACCAACACAATAATCACTATTATAATTAATTAATAGGATAATTACACGTACCTGCTTGGAAGTCGAGTACAAAATTTGACCATGTTTTCGCAATTATTGTTACTAATTATTGTTAATTGGGTATGAAACATCTATATTAGTTGTAAGGGTGTTTCATATTGTCCAGACTATTTTAAAATTTAAACTTTTGTATATTAAAATTTTTTATAATACGTAACTATAGTGGTTTTCTTATATAACTGCTAATACACGTTGTTTAGGAAAACTTGAATACCTCATTATGATCACATTATTTTTATCTATCATCTAGTATAATATCAATTGTTGTCAAAGTTATATTTATAATAACAAAATTTTTGATATTAAATATTTTTATGTTGTATATAAGCGTTTTGTTTTTGTTTATAACCTTTAAATTCATATATTTATGAAAATATCATTTATGATCCTGCTGCATCGCACGAGTTAAACAACTTTGTTTATTTAGATTAATACTTTATACAAAAATAAAACATATATGAATTATAAATCGATTTTCAAATAAATTTTATTTATTAATGTACCCAATTTTTAAAATTTTAATTAACAGTTAAATTTTAAGAAAATAATAGTAATTAACTGTCATATTTAAAATAATGGCATAAAGACAATTTTTGTTCGCGTAATCTAATGGTTACTCGGATTCAGTCTCTGAATCTTAATAACATCATTTTTCATATTTATTTTGTTAATTTGGTCCAGATTTAGTCTTCGAATCGTTAAATTATAATTAACTTTTTCATATGATAATTTTACTCTTTTAAATTGCGACACGTGGTTTTTATCAATTTCATATGTAATCTAAATTTTTTTTGTTCTTTTTCTTTATTTATAATATATTTAGTTTATTTATAGCTATACTTAGTTTATAAATATAACTATTCTCTTTAATATTTATTAATATACTTTATTCTTGTATCGTTTTCTTTATTAATTTAAAAATAGCGTTTTCTTAATTAATTTAATTTAAAATATCTTCTTTTTAGTATAAACTTAATTTTCTACTTTAATTTAAATCAAATTCTAATATATTATTTAAAAACTGTATTTTTGTAAAACAATATAAAAACATAAGTGATAGAATCATATTTATAACTAATTTGTCACTTCACAAAATAAAAATCATTTGATAACATATGTATATTAAAATGTTTTCAGTAATAGTATTTTTATTAAAACCCTGATTAAAATAAAATATTAAGAAAATTATATAAAAATAGTAAATTTATAAGAGTTAAAAACGTTAACTCAAATGTATGAAAATTTATTTTACAATAATTCATAAATTTCAGGGGCTAAATAGAGACTTTTAAAAAAACCAACACGTGGACGAATTCAATTTTTTTTTTTTTTGGTTTATTTTCGATTTATATATACATATAATTCAACACTACGAATTCAAAAAAATTCAGATTAATTTTAAATTTCAAATATAACAAATATATCTAATATCTAAATATATAGTGTCACTTTATTTTTCCATTGTCAATACAATTATGTATATACAAAATTTTACACAATCCAAGTATGTGACATCCAAAAAATAAAGTAGGTTACATGACATTTCTACGATTAGTGGATTAGTTAAGTGCAAATTACCAAGAAATGTAATATAAAATCTCAAAATTGACAATAAATGTTATGTAAAATTTTTTAGGCCAAGAAAGATAACGTAAAATTCAAATTTGACAAAAACGGATACTCAATACCAATTAAGAAAGTAAATTTTTAATTTTATGCTCCCTTTTTTTGTAAAAGAATAATATTTGATTATCTTTCTTGGCCTAAAATTTGAATTTATGTCATTTCTTAGCCAAAATAGAATTTTACATTACCTTTCTCGGCAAAAAATATTTTACAATACCTTTATTGTAAAATTTTGTACTTTATATTAGCTTTCTTGGTAATTTTTCCATTAGTTAATTTATTTTGAGATAAACAAATAACGAATACATATATTAATAACTAGTTAGTAATTGGTGAAACAAATCAATAAATGTGGTCAAACGATTCTTAACAATAGTATTGTTAATATTTTTGGATTTCAACTAAAACAAAAGGGAAAAAATGAGTTGTAAAACAAGATATATGACATTAAAGGCGAAGTATTATAAGGATAAAAAGGATGCAAAAGATACGAGAAAACTTTTGAAGGCAAAATATTAACATCATCATTATGAATAATGTTTCTCTAATTTTATGATTTGTTCTTAACCCTTCTAATTTACGATTCATTCATCATTTGTAACCCATTTTTCCTTTAGTCACGTAAATATATAATTGATAAAACTGATATATATATATATATATATATATATATATATATATATATATATATATATATATATATATATATATATATATATATATATATATATATATATATATATATATATATATATATATATATATACATATACATATATATATATATATATATATACATATACATATACATATACATATATATATATATATATACATATATATATATATATATGTATATGTATATGTAGGGTTGGGTTCCGGTAAGAACCCTCATTACCGTGAGAACGTGAGAACCACTCCAAATGCACAAATTTGTACATCAAATGCACAAATTTAAAAATTAAAAGTTTTACTTAAAATCATTACTAGTCTTAAATATTAATAAATATCATATCTAACACTAAAATTACATTCAAAAATTATATTCATTAAATTATAAACTAAATGCACAAATTTGAACATCAAATGCACAAATTTTCTTAGATGCACAATTCGTACATAAAATGGATAAAGTATAGCATGAGATGCGTAAATTTTTACATGAACTGCATAAATTTATCGAAAACATTTAATTTTAGTATCAAATGCACAATTTTATACAGTGGATGCACAAATTTTAGAGTGGTTCTCACGTTCTCACGAAATAGAGGGGTTCTCATGTGAACCCGATCATATATATGTATGTATGTATGATGTATATATAAATATATAGGGTTGAGTTCCGGTAAGAACCCTCATTACCGTGAGAACGTGAGAACCACTCCAAAATGCACAAATGTGTACATCAAATGCACAAATTTAAAAATTAAAAGTTTTGCTTAAAACCATTATTAGTATTAAATATTAATAAATATCATAATCTAAAACTAAAATTACATTCAAAAATTATATTCATTAAATTATAAACTAAATGCACAAATTTGAACATCAAATGCATAAATTTTCTTAAATGCACAATTCGTACATATATAAAATGGATAAATTATAGCATGAGATGCGTAAATTTTTACATGAAATGCATAAATATATCGAAAACATTTAATTTTAGTATCAAATGCATAATTTTATACAGTGGATGCACAAATTTTAGAGTGGTTCTCACGGTAATGAGGGGTTCTCATGTGAACCCAATCCTATATATATATATATATATATATATATATATATATATATATATATATATATATATATATATATATATATATATATATATATATATATATATACTATAATCTATTACTATACTATAAAAGCGTCTAAAACAGTTATTTTAGAAGCTTGACACGTTTACTTCTTAACCGTAAATCAGAACTGCTTTTTCTTCTACGTTCTCATTTCAGTCACATTCATCTTCTCTCATCTCTTACTCAAGAAACACTCATCCATGTCTCTCATTCATGGCTCTATCGATCATTAATTGGATATGCTGGTTATGGCACCAGTTTATGGGTAGCATCGTAACTCTCTCACTCCTCTGTTCTTCATTGATTATCGTAATCTCTCAACAATCTCTTTTTACTAACGGAGTTTTTCTTCGATTTCGTTTGGAGATCGTTTTTTATGAACTTTTTTTTGTCACATCCTTGCTTTAAACACGCTTGCTTAATCCCAGGAATAAATAACAACAGACATAATATATCACATTAAGGTTAAAGGCTTGCATAAATCTAAATAAAATATTACAAGGTTCATTGCTAAGTTGCTAAAACATCACAATATAAATAAAGCAGCTACCCAGATCCCAAGGCATCATAAAGCTATACCACAAGCTGAAAAATTTGAGCTAAGTCCTCTGGGTTGATCAGAAAATAGACCTAAGCAGATGGTCCAGCTTGCTCTTTACCTTTTCCTGTAAAAATTATGAGTAGCAACTGTAAGCTAATTGCTTAGTGAGTTAACATATATTCATCATGCATGTAAGATATGTGGCAAAGTCCCTATAAAGGCTATAATGCTTGCTTACTTGTACTTGCTTAATACCCAGAATGAATGCTTGCACAATTGAGACATTGCACGCTGAAAGGAGATGCCACCACTAAGGGTTACCGATGACAGATGATCAATCTGTGATGCGGGGCTAGCTACCCGCATAATGCTTGGGATAGTGGTGAGCATCAGAATTGCTTGCTTGTAAAGTAAAATGCTTATGAAATGCACAAAGAAACGTTCAAACAAGGCTTGCTGTATAATATGCAGAATAATAAACAGATAGCAATAAATTATGCACATTAATAGATCAGACGTAAGATCCGGCTAAGCTGGACACCGCCTGTACCACAATGTTCGCCTTCACTCACAAAAGTCTATTGAAGTCCAAAGAAGACATATAGAAGCAAATTATGTCTCAATTACATAAAATACATGAAACAAGAATAAATGTTACTCACAGTACTGAAAATGTTTGCACCGGCTTTTCTATGCTTTAACTTGCTTTGAAATACTTGCACTTGCTTATCTAGACTTTAACTTTGAGTAGCACTATTTTTGAAGGTTGACTCTTTAATTAAGCTTTGACTTGTAACCGAATTTTTATGCTTTAATTTAAAATCCGGCGTGAAATGAAGTGTCTGTAATTTAATATTACAGAATACATAACCAGTTAATATAACTTGCTTAAAATCTACGGTTTTAAACCATAACTCTTTGCTAAATATTTTGTAGTTTTTAAATACAATTAAGTTTGGTCATTGACCACTTAATTGGGTCCAAGCATGTTTCTGTTTATAAGAATTACACACCTAAAACATATTAAATCTATACTATATATATATATATATATATATATATATATATATATATATATATATATATATATATATATATATATATATTTGTAAATGTATGCACAACTTTCTATATATATATATCTCGTGTGTGTTGACATGCTCCAACAATCTACTTTGTACCCACATGCATGCAGAAAAGTTTGACCATGTTTTGTACCCACTTCACACACCTATTTTATATACACACGTATATATATTTATATATATACACACACTGTTGACTGCTTCTGTTATCTCTATCTATATATATAAACATGCTGCGCACACACATACTTATCTCCCTACACACACACTGCACTCACACATGTGAGGTTGTGTGTGTTATATATATATATATATATATATATATATATATATATATATATATGTCGCTGTGCAGGATTCTGTTTTGGGCATCAAAATTACCGAAACCTTTTTAAGGTTTCGGTATGTTTCGGTAATTCCACAAAACCTCCACATATGTTTTTGTATATCTCAAATGGTTTCGGTAGTGAGTGTACCGAAATCTTAATGGTTTCTGATGGTTTCGGTATTACGTACGTACATCTCGGTAGTTTATGTATATACTGAAATCTTGCATGGTTTCGGTATTTGGAATAGTTTCGGTATATACCGACACCCTATGTGGGTCTCGGTATCTCCTTTCGTTGCCAACACTTTCACACACTGCACTAATTTACTTTCTGTTTTATCTTATTTCAGGAACAAGAAAGGAAAGTAAAGGTTGTTTGATGCTATAAAATTACGTATAACAAACACATCTTCCTATTGAGCCTTGGCCGAAGGCCATAAGGCATAAGGCATTCTCGGTTTGTTCTTTCTCGGTTAAACAGAGACAAGAAGAAGTGAACAACAACATCATTTTGTAATTTCAGAGTTTAATTATCAAAGTTAAAATCAAGGTTTCAAAATACTAGAATAAGCAATTATGTTCTCAATTAAGACATGCATGGTTTAATTTCTAAGGTTATGAAACTAATTTGTGTTCTTGACAACTCAAGAACCGTAGACTCCATTTGAGTCAAATAAGTCATGAAATTTAAAATTACCTTATCAAATTTGTTGGATTTTGTTGCTTGGGTTTGCTTTCTTGTTGATATTCTTGATAAATATCTGAATTCTCACCAAATTTGAGAATCCTAGATGATGATGGTGATGAACCGTGGAGGAGAGAAAGAAGAATGAGGAGATTTTTAGTTGGTGATAAAATGAGTCTTAAGTTCTCATTTTCAGTTTTTATCTATTTGCAAGTTCAATCCTTTACACATTGGCCACCAACATTTTATTTGTTCCTCTTTATTTAGATTAAAACTTTATTAAAATTCCTAACCTATAATTAACTTCAAATAATTTCCAACATTTAATTGCCTATTTTAGAAATTAATTTCATTAATTCCATAATTTACATCATAAAACGCAAATTGCAACATAAACGCACAAGGAAACAAGGTGTTATATTTTTCGACGGTTCCACGGTGATACAGCGCTACCGATTTGATTTAATCCGCTTTAGTTTCAGTCATTAGCGTTTACTTGTTATCCACATTCAAGATCGTAGTAATCTGCCTCTGCTTCGATCATGAGCACTTGTTCCATTGCTTCACTCATCGATGCTTCTCCTTTATCAGATTGTCAAGTAAGGTTTCATTTTTTTCATGATGGATCATCTCTTTTTCTTATTTGAATTCCATTTGAACCATATTTTCATCAGCACTTACTTCATCTACGTATGATCGAGAACCAAAAAAAACAAATCATTGCCGATGGCATTTGGGTTGCATTTTTAATCGGTCTCCATTTTACCGGTAATATTTGATGTGAGGATTATAGTGAACTTGTATTATCCTTGCAATAGTTAGTTAGAGAAGTTAGTTTGTTATGTAGTTAGCTTCTTGTTGTAAGTCAGTTTAAGCCTATAAAAGGCTGATGCATGGGTCACAGATAGGGAGAGACACAGAGGGAGGAAAGATACACGAGAGTTGTGAGTGAGAGGTCTGCACCACCAGCAGTGGCTGGTGGTGGCACTGCCACTGAGGCAGGTGGCAACGGTTGTTCATGGTGAGATCAAGATGTTAGGCTGGTGAGAGTCTAATGTAGACATGGAGTGATCTTGTAGACCATGAGTGTAATCAAAGAAAACCTTTGAGGAATAAAGATTGATTCCGTAAATTCTTATCTTCTTTGTGTATGTGTTCTTATTATCTTAAAGTGGGTTCTTATTCATTCTTATTACTGCAACTCTGATTTACTACAAGTGGTATCAGAGCCAGGTTGCACATTGTTGCAATCTGGTACTCTCTCTATTAGTAGTCTCAGTTATGTGTATGGTGTGCTCAATGGATCGTCCCTGGGAGTGAAGACAGCAGAATTTCAAGAACAAAATCAAGATCGAAGAAGGAAGTTGCTCTGTCCCCTGGAATTACATCACAAGTAATTCAAGTGATTCTGATTTTGGGAGGAGATTGGAGATCATCAATGGCTTCTCAGTTCTGGTCCGATCAATGGTTGGTTCGATTGGCAAGTAATTCAATTCAAGATTGGAGGTCATGAACGATGGTAGAATCAAGTTCGTCTTCTAGGAATAAATCAAGAAGGTCAGAAGAGTTAGTGTACCTGATTGGTAATTAAAGAAGAAGACTGTTGATACTGCATGTGAATTGTTCGCTGAAATGCCAGTGATGGTGGGTCTCATTTGAAATTCAATCCAAGAACATTGGTCGACTACAGTGGATTGATCAAGACAAATCAGAATCAATTAAAGATCGATCGAGAAAGCCAAAGGAGAGTGTGAAAGGGCTGCTGGTTGATGCTCAGTGAAGGAGGCTGAAATGGTTTTGATCAGTTCTTGAAATCAATCAGCTGATGAAGTGGACAGACTATCAAGTTCAGCAGCCATGGCTCTTGGAGTTTGAGGCTTCAAGATCGAAGGTGATACACTCTCTGGTAAATCTTGATTAGTGTCATAGTCAAGATTGGTGTTAATGGTTCCCAATAGTGCTGCAAAATTATAATCATTGGTTCTTGATATTAATCTTGGTATTAAGATTAAGATTAGAGAAGTCAAGCACACAGAAAACATGAATTGGAAAAGAAATCAAGTATGGTAACTTGAGTCTTGTCCTGATGAGTGTGCGAGTGCAGAAGCATCTGTTGCTTCAGTGCTCAAGAATGCTCAGGGATGGATATGGATTCGAATGTGCTGATCACAATATGCCATGTAAAGTTTACCTAAGGATTTCTATGACCAAAGCTCAATTGTTCTTCAATTAAAAGCTGATTTAAGTTAGTAATCAGCTTGGGGTGATAAGTGAATAAATCAGCTATGAGCAGCTTGGTTTGGTGAAAAGTAGTGGAGATCAAAACCACTAACGTCAAGATTGGGCACCATGAAATTCATGAAGGTGGAAGAATAAAAAGGTTTGGCTGTCAAATTGAGTGCATGGCTGTGTATCTAATTCTTATGTTAATCTTAGTATTGATCTTGATACCAATATTAAGGTGGAGGCTAGTTTAAGCAATTAGAACAAAATGCAAGGCTGGACAGCTTGGTGATAAAGCACAGATCAGAGGCAGAGGTACAGGCTGCTGGACAGTCTGTAACAGAGGCATTATCAGATCTGTAACAGAGGCATTATCAGATCTGAATTCGTGGATTAAAGGCTGATTTAGATCTAGAATAGAAGGAGTTGACTCAGTGAAAAGGGGTAAGAATGAGTCTATCCTATGAGTGTGCGAATATGGAAGCATGATAGGCTTCGTATGTTCAAGAATACTCAGGGATGGATGGACTCATGAGGATTAATCTAGTGTGATTAATCAGGTTTGTACCTCTTAGAGTCAAAAGGGACTGATCTGCTGATTTTGTTCAAGGTAGAGCTTCATGTTAAAGGCAAAATGGGCTGCTGTTATAGAGTTAAAGGCTGTTGTTAATGCACAGTGAAGGGGGCTGCTGAGTGCCTTAAGGTTGTGGAAAATTATGGATGTTGAATCAAGCTAATGAAGAAGTAGTTGATTCAAGGACTTGAGAGATGTTAGTTTGCAAGAACAAGGTGGAGTTAAACACCTTGAAACTAACAATATATCAGTGGCTTGACTTGAAAGGTCAAGGTCTTTATGCTCAAGGAGTTAGGCTCAATTAAGAGTAAACTCAAAGTGGAGCATAGTAGCTTTATTACAAGAAAATGAGGAGCATGATTGGTTGGTGGATTAAAGTGATGTTTTAGGCACCTTAATGGAGTAAAGAACCAATGGAATGCAGGTCATTAAGGGTATAAAGGAACTCATAGGTGAGTTGGGCTGGAAGTAGCTACGATGTTAATGGGAGATCACTTGTAAAGCAGGTCTGGTACTAGAGGTGTTCTAGTGATCAGTAGCAGCATGAAGTTACTTGAGAAGACCAGGATGTTTAGTGATGAGGTTAACAGTAGTGAAGGCGCACTCATTGGATTTGTGAGTGTGAATTGCTGATTCATGAAGTAGAGAGGACAGGTTGTGAGTGGTTGATGAACATAGTGGTGCACAAGCTGTGTTGGGGATCAACAAACAGAAGTCCAAAAGCAAGTCTTCATGGAGCAATTGAGCTAAACAGATCAGACTTGGATCTGTAGGTGATGGATCAGATTACACAAGGAGGATGTTGGAGATATTAGTTTTGAAAATCAAGGCCTGGTAGTGGTGTCTTGGATTAAAGGGAAACTAGTATGGTGAATAACATCATGGGGTAATCAAGGGATCAGTGTTGAATCTGTTGGTGGAACAGATTGGGAATTAATCTCAGGCTGAAGGTGTTGACCAGGGTGTTAGATGTAAAGCCTAAGGGTCAGTGGTGTCTTTTACATGGTAAGAGACTAAAGGTATTTCTTGATGATATTCTCTTGTGTAAAGCATGTATCAAGTAATGGATTGAAATAAAAAGAAACAAAAAAATTGTGAGATGGGTTAAAGTTCCTGAATAGTATCTCACAACTTCAGTTCATTTTTGGTGATATTTCTCCTAAGTGTATCTGTGATGAGTTTATGTTTAAGGTGGAGTTATCTTATGATCTTAGACATAACAATTTGGATAATTTGAGCTGTCAAAGTAGGGAAGAAGCTGTCCAGGTTTAAAGGTTGTTGTAGAAGCTGTTTAGAACAAGGAATTTCTGGAGCAGGCTAGAGCCTAAGCTGTTGGAGTCAGAGCTGTTTTGAAAGCTGAACAGGCTAAGATGTGTATGTGAGTAAGCCTAAGCTGATGGAAACAGAGGCGTTCCAGGTTTAAGAGCAACTGTGACATGTGTTGATCAAGTTACTTCTCAAATCACTTGTACAAGTTGAGTTTAACTTCTTTGGTGGACGCATCAGAGAAGGAGTCAAGCTGACATTGTTTTTTGTGTGATTAGCAGAAGCTGGAATGAGGATCTTCTGTGTCAGCAGGTTTAACATCATTAGCTCTGTGTTCTGGTAATGGCTAAGGTTAGATCAGATTGGCTTGAAGTGAATGGACAGTAGCAATGACAGTATAAGGCAATCAGTTATGACAGATTTGAAGACAAAACATTAAAGCAGTATGAGCAAATGGTCTAACAGCTTGAGAATGTTAGAAGCTGCTCATAGTCGAAGGTGTTTGAAGCTGTGATACAGATGCATCAGCAGTGGCTAATATTCAAGGTTAATTACTTAGTGTAATACAAGTACACTAAGGTAGAGATTGTGAGGATTATAGTGAACTTGTATTATCCTTGCAATAGTTAGTTAGAGAAGTTAGTTTGTTATGTAGTTAGCTTCTTGTTGTAAGTCAGTTTAAGCCTATAAAAGGCTGATGCATGGGTCACAGATAGGGAGAGACACAGAGGGAGGAAAGATACACGAGAGTTGTGAGTGAGAGGTCTGCACCACCAGCAGTGGCTGGTGGTGGCACTACCACTGAGGCAGGTGGCAACGGTTGTTCATGGTGAGATCAAGATGTTAGGCTGGTGAGAGTCTAATGTAGACATGGAGTGATCTTGTAGACCATGAGTGTAATCAAAGAAAACCTTTGAGGAATAAAGATTGATTCCGTAAATTCTTATCTTCTTTGTGTATGTGTTCTTATTATCTTAAAGTGGGTTCTTATTTATTCTTATTACTGCAACTCTGATTTACTACATTTGATATGTTGCATGCCATTGAAATTGAAGTTGCATTTTGATATTGAAGTTGCAGAAACCATATATATGTTGCCTGTCAAGTGTTCGACGAAATGTTTTTGAACATATACCGGCAAAATTAAATGGTTTTATGTTTTCCTAAGTTTGTTACTCTTCTATTCTTAACGAGTAGGCAAGGAAAATGGAAGCAGAAAAACGAAGAATCCTTTGCATCTCATGCTATCAACAATCTCGGTTTGATGCTTCAACGTTCAAATTGTGGTTCTTGATTGGGGCCTGCAATAAGTTCATGGAAAGACCTATAAAGAAGGTGCAATATGTGTAGTTGAAAGCCTTACTCTATATATTATTAAAATATACTTGTTGAGAGATGCATGTCTTGAAATCTAATAAAGTGACTGTGGTTCATGTGAAATGTGTGCAGTGGCATTGACTATATATGACAAGATTGTTGATCGGTCGAAATGATATATATTTTGGTCAAATGAACCTTGGTCTCCAAGAATCATGTTGAATAAACTACAAACTCAGTAGAGAGTAGAGACCATATTTAGTCGAAGGTGTTTCCGAATTTAGCTTTTGCACATAATTAACTTGTGAATGGGGCTCTGGTCATACAACATCCTACAAATATTAATATGTGCACATTTTGTTACAAAAGATATTAATGTGTCTAATTTTAGATCATTTCCGTGGCTTTTTCTTTATTTCTTTATTTATTGATTCTTGAATATGAATACAAACAATCGTCTCCTGATCTTGGGTTTACTATATATCCTTGCTTTTTCATTTACGAATGAATGAGGAAATTGATAATTTTGCGAACGTAGCACTTTCTTTTATAGTGAAGCTTCTCAAGTGTGTAAAAGAGCTCATTAGGTTGGGTCTATATTCCTGTGAAATTGACATTGCTTTCATTGGACACCGAAGGAATGATTAGGTTTGTCAAACTTGCGACTGTATCAAATGGCCAAGGAAAAGTTCATAATTTTCTTCATTGTTTGTTGCCTAACCTTTTACTATATATATTTACAGGTTGGTGAGATCTTGGAAGGATTTTTTGAGAAAGTTTCACACACCATGGATGTTATTTAAGAATAGAGTTGAAGTTCTTTTAAGAAATAAGGTTGTTGCTAGCAAACGATAGGAACGGTAGGCTACTTTTGTTTCTTCTTCTTTATCGTTTTTTTTTTACATTATTATTATTATGAGATGTTCTTTTTTTGCGTAATTTTTTTCCGCTTTGCCAAAAATGTGCAGAAAGCGACCAATAAAAGCATCCATATTTCTAATTAAGCTCATTTTCAAGAGGTTTGTCACCGATGCTATTTTTTCTCTTTGCCAAATGGCTCATCCATCACAAGAATGTTTACAAAAGAAAACATTTTAATTGATCCTTTATTGCTTTCTCATTTAAAGATAGATGCTTGTCATCCAAAAAATTAGCTTGGACATAATATAATTGTGGCTTCCACCGAAGAAGACTCGAGTGTAGACATGCTTTGTTTTTATCTTTCAACATTATTCCCTCAAAATTCATTAAAAGGTAAAACCATTTGCTAATTAAATAATATTATTTGACATGAACGCGAGCATATCCTGTCATCATATAATGGAATTGTTCCAGCAACTTTAATTATAGGAATCGAAATGAATATCCAAAAGAAGTTCCTTATAGAAGATGAAAATATATTTGATCCATAATCATACATGTTGAAGCGAATCAACCCATTTTTATCAATGATAAAGTAATACATCAAGCTTTTTATTGTTTGAATTAGTTAGAAGTAATTATAACTCTAACACATGAAGGTACAATTATAAGATCTCTCAGGTAATTAAAGAATATGGTTGTTTCACTAGTTTTTGTTTTTTGAATATGAATATATTACTTGTTAGTTTGTTTATCCTACTGTTTTTGCTTTCTTGAGATAGTGGTTTATCATATGATTGACATCGAGGAAACTTAATTATGCCATGTAATATGTCTGAACTTAAGTTGGATTCTTAGCTTACATACATCAGTTAAGCAGAATGCAACTTGATAATAATACTTCTTTAATCCAACTTAAAGACATGTTAAATAACATTTGGTTTCCATTGACTAATAATGTGGTTAGAATATTATTAACCCAATCATTGATTTACGAATGATTCTATAATTTCCTAAACACTTTCCTTGAATACATTATTTTTTCATGTTACTACCATATGTTGCTTAATATGTAATTTAATGAGCCCAGGCGGCCGAGCCGCATCTAAAGAGGATGATATTGAGGTTAGTTTCTCTTTTTTCACTATGAGGTGGTGATACCTTACATGTTCACTTAAGTTTTTAGTTCCAAGGAATTCATTTTATAATTAATCAAAAACACAGGACTTGGGTCTCAGTATACTTAGGCGGCGTTTGGTTCGCAGAATGTTTATTCCTAGAATGGAAACTGACAAGGAATGAAATTCTGGAAGGAATGGAATCTGTCGGAATATAAATGGAGGTCGGTGAAGATGAAATCTAGGGTTTGGTTTTAAAACTGTTAAAATCTTTGGAATGGAATTTAAATTCCATGGCACTAACCCAAAGAAAATAGATTCCTTCAAAAGTGGTGTTTTTTCCTAAAAAAGGAATCTTCATCACATTCTTTTTTACTGCCAAACAGCACATTGGAATGGAATTTTCATTACAATTCCATCAGATTCTGTGAACCAAACGCCCCCTTAGCACAGCCCACTGTATATGCAATACTTGTAGTCTTGTATGTATGTTGAAATTTAAGTAGCTTTTAAATCAGGGACACCCATTAATCTTTTTTATTTTCGGCCCAAATTGTTGTTTATTCTTTTCACCTCGGAGTACAATTCTTTTCTCTATTTCTCTTCACGTATTTTCTTTCTTGACAGTGTCTTCTACTTCAAGTGTGATGGCACTCATTGATCTTTGAGTTTTAATTATTGAAATTTGTTGAATTTGAGAAGTTTGTTGATTTGAAAAGGTTGAGGCTTTGGTGGATCTCAACAATTGTTGTTTGTATTTAATCAACCATATGTCAATTTTATCGGTCAATCCCCTTTCAATATGCATAAGTCATAAAACAGATTGTTTGTTTATGCATAAGGCATAAAACTGCTACTATTGTATGTCACTGCAATTGTCATTTTGAGCAAGTTGTACGAGGTCAACAAACCTTACAAAGCAAGGCAGTGATGATGAAAAGAATCTTTGTTGTCCTAAACGGTTCAAGATGTGAGTGAAGTAGTGAACGAAGGCAGGTAGATGTACTAAGGTAGTGGGAGTGTGAGCATGTGTGTTTGTACTCTTGCTTAAAGACTAGCAACAATGTATTACTTTTCAAAAAAAAAAAAAAAAAAAAAAAATTAATTGCGGAATTATAAATTACATGTACATACAGATTAGGATTTAGGTTAAATACAGATTACATATTTCAAATTAAAGTTATAAAAGGGTACCATCTAATCTAATCATTACATCATAGAATAATATCAAATCTACCCAAAACCACAACATTTGCTGTCTTCCAATCAGTACCGAATGGTTTTGTTGTGTAGTAGTCTATAGAAACTTCTGTCTTGATCTTTAATAGACCTAAGAACTAGGTCCGGCGGGTGACTTTCCTTTATCTTTACCTGTAAAAATTATAATGTAGCAACTGTAGTGAGTATATAGATTTTCAAATTAACATGCATGTCAAGCGGATCATCAGTCTAGCGTGATATGTCTTGGCTGCCGCTACAGCCCTCATGATTGAGACATAGAAGTCATAGAGTCGGATGATGTTCAGGCCACACTCACGCTTAAATCGTGGGGATCAGCCACATACTGGGCTAGCTACCAGTAAGTCAATATGGCGGAACATCGTAGGTCATTACCAAGTTCATTTGAACTGGTGAAAATAGCCAAGTCTAGAACAATAGACCAATAAGGCTAATCAAGCTGAATCAATATGTCAAGTATATGTAATGATGAAGCATACGTAAGCAAGTCATGATAGCAATAATCTCAAAGCGATGTCAGAAATGAACGGTGAATGCAATATCATATAAAGTGATAAGTCAAATAGCTATCATGATCCACTGGGCAACACCGAACCATAGTGTGCACAGGTCACAATCCAGCTGATAATATGAATGTCAATTTAATCTATCATCAACAATATGTCTCAACCGGAAATTCAAACATGTTAAATCTGAATATCTATAACTCACTGATCGGGGTCTTTATCAAACAGATGTAAAATCTGCCACCTGAGTTATCTCATGATTTTATCTTTGTCAATTCTGTTCTCTGTCAAATCAAGTCTTTGACCCGCTTTTAAGTCTTTAAATCTTTGTATCTATGTTCAGAATTTCACTGAACCTGTCCAGAATTAAAATATCAATATCATGTCATATCAATGTCATCATCTTTTATCTTTAATGTCTTTTATTTCATCTGATTCTGATAACTGATAAATCATTGATCATTTTGTCAGTTCTTTTCCTTGTTTCTTTGGAATTCTCAAAAGATCTTTATAATTATATTTGTAATCATCTTACTTTATTGATCTCTAAGCATTATAATCATTTTTTTAAAATATCAAAAATCATTATTTGATTTCGGACCATCCGGATCCGGACCAATCCGAGCCGAAATGGCCAACCGGATTCGGACCTAATGATCATCCGAAATTGGCATCAACCGAAATGGGACAAGTCCAAATTCCAAGAAGGGTCCGAATTAGCATCAATCCGAGTTCGGATCATGAGCCATCCGAAGTGAACATTCGAATTAGACTCATCCGGATTCAAGATGGGATCCGAATTGGGCAAATCATCCGGATTCGGTTCCAACCGAATTCGGACTCAAGACTTAGAATTTTCCCAGAATTGTTCTTGATGTTCTTGAATATGTTCATACGGATTTTTATCAAATTTCACTAAACCCATTTATATTTAACATGCAACTTATTATTTTGATATATTATCATATTTGGGTTGTTTTTATGCATTTTTCCCTATCAATAACATCATAATTTGTTCAAGATCATCCAAAATATTAATATTTTGCCAAGAACACATATTTCACTAAAAATTCCGATTTCTACTTACTTTGAATAAACTATCCTCTGATTTTTGTTTCTTTAACATCTATTAACTAAATTTCATCATAATTTACAAAAATCTTAGACATGCAACATCAACATTCATGTTTTTAATTCTTGATTTCGGTTTTTATCAAAACCGAACCAAACCTCTAAAATCTTAAAATATAAATCACGAATTACTTTGAATGTTTGTTGTTTGATGATGCTTGATAATATGTGTAACTCCTTCTTGAAATTATTCTTCGATTAATGGAAATTTATGGAGTTTTTGTTGAATTCTTGTGAAGTGTCGTAGATGAAGAAATGTAGAGAGAGAGAGAGTTCAATTTTGTGATAAATGGCATTAAAGCCATTAACTAAGTCTAAATATTTAACTAAGTTATATTTACCATGGAACCCACTTCCACTTTTGTATTTTACATATCTTTTAATTTAATCATCTTTAATAACTTATAAGATAAATATAATTTAATTTATAATTTCATAGTTAATTAAATTACAAAACATATAATGTAATAAAATTACATTATTAACTCAAATTACTGAAATACAAGTTGGACAGAAGTTAGGTTGTTACAATTTAACTCATAGTAAAAATAAATAAAGCTTCTATTATTTATTGAGTGTATAAAAGAAATAAATTTACCATTCAACTTTGCATCACCATTTATTGATAATTGGAGAACCTGTGGCTGGATTGAATCCTTCTCAGTAAGAGCTGATGTTTCTGAACTTTCCTTTCGCATATTTCATCTCTTGAACTAATATCAGTTCTTATTTTAATTTATAAAGTACTTAATCAGGATGTACGTATTATGTCATTCTATGTGATTGTGGTTTCTTTTTTATTGGAACATACATTTTTATATTTATAAATGTGGTTCAGTTAGTTAATGATGTCATTTTTAAATTTTTATAACTTTTATATATTTTTAGTTTGATTTTCAAGACTTATATTTTTAATTTCTAATAATCCCACATTAGTTTTATTGTCATTTAGAAAAAAAATAGTTTCACTGTGTTGGTGATTGTATATCACCATGTTATTTTAATATTATTGGATTTTATCTAAATACAGTAGAATCTTAATTTTAGCAACACATAAGTATTAAAGGTGCGGAATACACACTTGTGTAAGCTAATTTGGTTCAGACCTATATCCATGTGGGGTCAAAGGGGCTAAATTTGTTAAGCTAAGGCTAAAATTGTTAAGTTACTGCTGGAGCTGTTAAGCTAATGTATAATTGCCTTAAGCGGCTAATGTTTGATGATGTTAAGCTTGTAACTGTTATCTTAATAAGTAGTTATGTTTGGTTATTGGTTAAACCGTTTCAACAATAATTAAAATCCATTAAATACCAAGACTAACGGTCCATTAATTTGAACGGTTATAAATTAATAAGTTACAAATAACATTGATTGGTTTCAATTTAGACAAAGTAAGATATAAAAATACACGAATTCTTAAAGTGTGACTTTTAAATATAACATAATTTAAAAGTACTCTTGATCTCATTTACTCTCGATTCGTGTAATCCAATGCTATTTATAGGGTCGAAATACTTATCACGGTTATGAAGGTTCTTGCTTATAGAAGAAACCCTAAAACCCCAACAACTGTAGCATTAATAACACATACAAATAAAACTTTAAAGTATTATTTGCAGCATGTATAGATATAAAAGCTTGGTACTACATTATTTGCAGAAAATTTCAAGGTGCTTGTCAATTAGAGGCACAAAATTATATACCCAAAAAACATATTTTTAAGATTATGAAAGTTACATGTAAATTCTTTAGATTTACCTTTTCAAATTCTATGAATCGTAAACTTATTTCTATCACTTTATTTTTATACTTCTCATACCATCACTTTTACATATAAAGTATTAATTTTTATTTTACATGTATGTACATCCTACCGTTTAAGGATATCGAGTCTATTTATCTGTATTTAAAATGTACTTCTATATCTATTTAGGACATTGTATTCCTTGGTGCAATATGTGGAGTTACTCATTCTTGTTAAGTTATTTTATGCGTAAATAAATATATTTGCTGCCGCAACGCGCGGGTATCATAACTAGTATACATATATGTGTGTGTCAACAATAATTTATAAAAAAAATTGTGTAATTAAATCAATAAAAAATGAAAATTTTAAACTAACAAAAATATACAGGGACGAAATTTTCCTTTTATATTGAAATAAGATAAATTATATTCATAATACTTATTATATTTATAAATAAACTAAACGTAATCATAAAGATAAAAGAATAAAAATAAAATGATAAATTTTGAACTATAAATGGAATTAATAAAAATCATAGAACTAAAAACATTCCATTTAAAAGATTAAAATGCTCATTAAAAAAAATTTAACTGTTAAACCGTTCAGTCTAGGTCAAACTAAAATAGGAACGAAAAATGACATTATTAAGGTCTATAGACTGAATCTAAGTAAATCATAAAATTGTCTTTTTATTTAGAATAAATATATAAATTGTTTGACTGTCAAACTTTGATTATATATATACTCATATTACAAATCATCAAAGAAAAAATAATCTTCATGAAATGTTTTATTTTATGCAATATAACAATATGCGCATGTTCAAAACTGCAATATGCATGAACATGTGCAAATTACAATTTTGAAAGAAACTAATCATTTAAACATTTTTAACGTAATGAATATGAAAATGATATGCATTAGTCAATCATAATGCAATTTTAAATTTATTTATATTACAGTTTTGCATCAAATTTAACATTTTATCGTAATGAACATATTAAGTTAGTATGGTTTGTGAGTGTATATATTACTTATATACATCCGTCAATTTCATATATGTATGATTAATTATCTAAAAATCTCGAAACATCTTAGAATTGAACAGGTCAATCACAACCGAAAAGAGTCATGCTAGACTTAGATTAATCATGTATATACTATGTTATACATTTACATATGATTTAGTTTTCATTTCTTGTTTGTTTTTTTATAGAAATGTTTGGTGATCCAAAATGGCATTTAAGGCTACCTAAGATAGCGTTTGGATTACAGGATTTTGATATACAAGAATTTAAAAATGACAGGATTCAAATGTGACAGGATTTAAATCATGTCATTTATTTGGTTTGCAGGATTTCAAATTCAATTTTTGTAAAATCTTGTTTATTTGTAAGAGTGTCAAAATGATATGGGTAAAACATGTAAGTGTACAAGAAGTAAGGTAGGGTATGTAAAAAAAGTGAGCAATGTGTAGATAGGTAAGGGTATGATAGGCATGGTAGGTAGGGGTGGGTGGGATGGGATGTGAAAGGTTAGTGTGGGATGAATGTGTATAGATAGATGTGGGTAAGGTAGGATGGATGAGAGTATGATACGATGTGTATATGGTGTGGGATGGGTGGGGGTAAGGTAGGTAGATATGTATGGTAGGTAAGGGTGGAGTGGGTAGGGTTGGGTGAGGAAAGGTAGTATGAGGTGAGTATGTATATATAGATATAGGTGAGATAGGATGGGGGAAAGTAAGATACGATGTTTAGTTAGGTTGGGGTGATAGGTATGATGGGTAGGTATGCTAGGTAGGGGTGAGTAGGTACGGTAGAGTATGATACGATGTATTGGTGTAGGTAGACAGTGTTTGATAGTTATCATTGTTGGACATATGTAGTTACGGTATGGTAGGGTGGGTGGGTGGGGTGTGATGGATCGGTGTTGGTATGGCAGGGTAAGGTAAGGTAGGGTCATTAGGTATATGTAGGTTAAAGATAAGGGTAATATTGTCATTTGGTTAGGAATTTGAAATGTAAAAATATGAGATTTTGAAATAATATAGAACAGGGAAGAAATCTAAAACCTAAAAAAATGAGGATTGTGAAATGTCAAAGAAAATGAAATCCCTCTTTCTTTTTTTGCCAAACATGATAAAAAAAAGATTTTGAAATAAAAATCTTAACCTTTGATTCCTACAAACCAAACGTCACGTTAGACTTCGAGGACGTAAAAATAAGTAAAATGCATATGAGGGGCGGGGGGAGTGCTTTTTAAAAAGTATACAAATATGGTAAACATGAAGTAAGGCAGAAAATTAGGGGCCGAATATGACAACTTACCATTTTTCACATCACAGACGCAACGGCTATTTCACACAACGGTAACCCTACAACGGTCAAATAATCCAAAATATAATCACACCAATAAAAAAGTCGCTTTCTCTCCATCCCTCTGCCGTATCTCTTTCTCTCTCTGTACCTCCGCGCCACCATTGAAGCACTGGTTTCACTCTCTCTATCCCTCTGCCCTATCTCTCTCTGCCTCCACCACCATTAAACCACTGGTTTTTTGCTCTGTGCAAATACACATATTTTCGTATAAATTTTCATCTTTTTGAAGAAACCCTTTATTAAAGATTTAATTAATTAAGATGATGAAAGATATGTGGAATGCTCCCCCAGGGTTTAGACCCACTAAATCGGCTCCTTCGTCACCGGCTAAACCTTTGGGTGGTGGCGTTTTGAGGACTCGCTCAGAATCATTTAATTTGAATTCAAATCGG
The DNA here is from genome assembly GCA_020465985.1 of Centrapalus pauciflorus. Classification (NCBI taxonomy): domain Eukaryota; kingdom Viridiplantae; phylum Streptophyta; class Magnoliopsida; order Asterales; family Asteraceae; genus Centrapalus; species Centrapalus pauciflorus. The sequence goes on along the minus strand of JAANYP010002900.1, from coordinate 108,077 downwards.
CCTGAGTCATTGAATTCGAACTTGACTCGGTCTGAGTCTTTCCATGTTACTCACAAGGTTCCAGTTGGTGACTCTCCTTATGTTAGAGCGAAAAATGTTCAGGTATGATGATTATTAGAAAACTTTTTTCGTTAAAGTTTGTTGATTTTTTAAAGATTTTGTTTTCTGGGGTTTGATTGATTATGTAGTTGGTAGAGAAGGATCCGGAGAGGGCGATTCCATTGTTTTGGGCAGCTATTAATGCAGGAGATAGAGTAGATAGTGCTCTGAAAGATATGGCTATTGTTATGAAGCAACAGAATCGGGCAGAAGAAGCCATTGAAGCAATTAAGTCACTGCGAAGAAGATGCTCGGACCAAGCTCAAGAGTCTCTAGATAACATCCTTTTGGATCTCTATAAGGTTTGATTTGAAAATTCAAGTTTACTGTTTCCTTCAAATTTTAAGTAAAAAGTTTGTTGCTTGAATTAACAATTGAATTTGATTTGTGATTTTATAGAGATGCGGAAGATTAGATGACCAGATTGGACTGTTGAAGCACAAATTGTTTTTGATCCAACAAGGGATGGCTTTTAATGGGAAGCGAACAAAAACCGCGAGATCCCAAGGGAAGAAATTTCAGGTGTCCGTGGAGCAAGAGGCCACTCGATTACTGGTGAGAAACATCCTAACTCCATAGATGAAATCCAAATTTGAATTTGAATGTGTTTCTAAAGATTTCTGATTTTTATTTTTGTAGGGGAATTTGGGTTGGGCACTTATGCAACAAAATAATTATATCGAAGCTGAAGATGCATATAGGAGGGCTTTAGTGATAGCACCTGATAACAACAAGATGTGCAATTTGGGCATTTGTTTAATGAAACAAGGAAGACTTGGTGAGGCAAAGGATACCCTTAGGCTAGTTAAGCCAGCAGTGGTTGATGGACCACGAGGCGTGGACTCGCATCTCAAGGCATACGAGAGAGCACAACAGATGCTAAGGGATCTCGAATCGGAGATGATGATCAGCAGCGGAGATAGAGTTGAGCAGAGAAAACTATTTGACGCTTTCTTGGGTTCTTCGGCTCTTTGGCAACCTCAACCTTGTAAAGAACATGGAAACCAGAGCAAAACCCAAGATGGTTATGCTGATGAGAATGCACATTCTAATGATCCAAGGGTGTTGATGGGGCAAGTAGTTAAGAAACCTGTGATGGGTCCTCTGGGGAATTCGCTCAGTATCGATGCAAATGGTTATGCTGATGAGAATGCACATTCTAATGTGATGGTAGCAAATCCAAAGGTGTTGATGGGGCAAGGAGTTAAGAAACCTGTGATGGGTCCTCTAGGGAATTCGCTCAATATCGATGCGCAGCCTTTCTATGCGTCAAATTCGGTGAAAGGTTGTACGGAGAATGTAGCGGAAGGACTTAAGAGAACAAGGTCTGGAAACGCAGCTGCGATGGCTAGGGATAAAGACACGGGAGAGATGGAGGGTGGAAATAAAACAAGGAGAAGGTCAGGTTCGCCGGAGAAAAATAGTGATTGGAGTGAGTTATTGCCGGACAGCAAGGACTTCGAAGAAGCTATTATTGCTGCGGTTTTGGGATCGAGCACCGGACCTGAGAAGTTGAAGTTGGTTGAGAAGATGGAAAGAGGAAAAGTTGTGGAGAGAAAGATTGAAAAGAGGCTTAAGGTTTTTCAAGATATCACTCCATCATCTCTTAGTCCAAGTCCAAGAGCTTAAGGAAATGGAAATGAATTCTCTCTCTCACATTACTGACTAATTAGTTCTTACCCTTTATTTAATAATTAATTTATAGCTGGTTATGAAAATAGGATGGAGATAGACTTGTTCTCCCTGGGGATTCCGCTTTAGAAATTGATGTAATTGTTGACGAGAGCTATTATTAAATTATTTTAAGTTGTTTATTATGTTCCATAATTAGTGGTTCTATTTTAGCTACTTTGTTTTTACCTTCTCGTATATGTATCTCCTTTGAGAATTAATCTGATTGAACCATTCTACACAATCAAATTCTACAGAAAGCAGTACATACCATCAAAATTGAATTACCCGTAAGCGAATATCCTCCTCACAATGACAGACAAAGAAAGTTCTCATTACCCCAAGTCATTGTTCAAAACTTGCAAGATGCACTGTTGAATACCCCTCATGGTCCCAACTCATGGAGATGAGTATTGGAGCAAGAAACCCACAGCAGACGAAGAACAGATCGAAACACGGATCGAACGGGTGGAAAGTCAACATCGGGATACTTTACATTCATAGGCAGTAACCTGGTCACATGGAGAAGCAAGAAACAAAGGGTGGTTGCAAGGTTAAGTGCAGAAGCAACGTATTGGGGAATGGCTCATGGCATATGTGAACTACTAATCTACTATGGATAAAACGAATTCTTCGAGATCTTAAATTTGATCAAACCAGCCCCATGCATCTTTAGTGCGATAATCAGGCAGTAATGAATATTGCCAACAACCCTGTTCAACATGACAGGACAAAGCATGTTGAGGTCGATCGCCACTTCATTAAAGACCATCTTGAAAAAAAACTATTGAACTACCTCATGTGAACTCAAAGGACCAACTCACCAACTTGCAGATATGCTAATGAAAGCTGTTTGTGGAAGAGTTTTTCAAAGCTCTCTTGACAAGCTAGGAATGATAGATATTCAATCTCGTAATTCATGTTGTAATTAGTGGTTCTATTTTAGGTAGTTTGTTTTTTCCTTCTCGTATATGTACAACTCCTTTGAGAATTAATCTGATTTAACCATTCTACACAATCATATTCTCTGAAACCATAGTAATCTCATGATGATTTGCAATTGCATTGTTTTGGGACAAATGCTTTGTTTTGTTAAAGTGTATTTGTGCACCCAACACATAAGGCTTAAAGTGTAATTCATGTTTGCCTCCACAATGTAGGCAATAGTTTAAATAAAAGCATCATCAAGTGTAAGCAATACCAATGTATCATTTATTATTATGAATGCAATTGCAAATCATCATGAGATTACATCAATTTCTAAAGTCTTCCAAGTCAGATGTACGCGTATTTGAATTTTCTGTTGATTTCATAGATGTAACTGATGATGACCACAGTAACAGCAACAGCAACCACAACTCCAACTCCTACAGCACTTTGTGCTAATGCAGCATTCTTGGATTTCAGAGGATTGAAACCCAGCTCTGAAAGCTTCTTGTGTGATTCAGCGTAATCTTTGAAGAACGCCGCTCCATCCTGCACACAAAAGAAGCTCAAATCGATTTGAATAAAAGTTGTATATCATCAATTGATTTGGATAAGTTGATAAAATTTTTACCTTTGCATAAAGTTCAACATAGGAACGGAAGGTGGGGTCAACCACTAAGGCTTTATCAGTAGGAAGTTTCAACAGTTCATCAGAATCTCCCTTCAGAAGCTCCCTGATTCATCATCACGACACAAGTGTCGGTTTATTAAATGAATATAAGAGTGCCCAATACCAGCAATGACACAAAAGCTCTTACACAAAATATGAGTTGTCAAACTTCAAAGGATCTTTGGTCCAAGGTTTCTCATCAAATCCTGATCTCTCTGGATGTGCCTTCCCCTGATCAAACAAGTTTTATTATATTTTTATCTTCGAAGTTTGAGGCAGCAAATCATATTGAGAAATAGGAGAACTCACCAAAGTGTGACCACCAGAAAGTGCCACTATATCCTTGTCAGATAAGCCCATCCTATAGAAAACATCCCTCAGATGTGACGCACCTGCAAAAATTAAAATTCAGAATGCCGCATACATTTAGTCCAAATTCCATGAAAAATGTAGGCTTGAACACTTCTATTAGTGGAGGATCAAAGCTAGTTTTGGAATTTGGATGAATATTTATTGCTCTCGTGAATCCAGATATGTGGTCTGCTAATAGTTTGATGTGACAGGTATCTGCATTAGCCATGATACAAGATGGTTTTAATGTTTTAGTTGTGCACGAAATCACCACTTCATAGATGTAAGGATCCCAACTGAAAAGCCTTCAGAGTCAATGGTGGGAGATTTGACAAGGGTCACCCTTATTAATTAGATAAATTAGGCATTGGCTTCTTGTGAATGTGAGTAATTTTGAAGGTATCAATCTAGTGCTCTGCATACATTTTCAGATCTTACTACCTAGCCTGTGCAGCATTTGGCACCCTATGATAACAAGTAAAACAAGATGAATATGATCCAAATCAACTTCATCATACTGACCTTGTTTGGCATCAGGAAGGCGTCCTTCATTAGGCGACTCAGTCGAATCCTGGTTGAGAGAAAAATGGAAAATAAAGTACACAGTAGAGAAGTCACAAGAAATTTCTAACTGAAATTTACTTAATACCTTCCTTCCAGGTACAAAGTCAATAGTGGGGCCTCCTGTAACCTCAACTGCAACAACTCCAGCAAGCTGAACATTTGATGATAATTTTGCAAGAGAAAAAAAAAAAGAATTAAGTGAATCATGGCCTTGTAATAATACAGAATGATCAGAAAGCTGTGTTGACAAGCATAGATTATTGGTGTCCATCATAACCATGAACAGATTGTTCTTAATCAGATAATATAATTGTGAGTAAAAGAACATTTGATATAAAATAAAGTCTTAGAAAATGAGTAAAAGGATGAAAAAAGAGAAATATAGCATTTGGGTCTGAACATGAGGTTTCAATGTTTTAAGACAAGTATGAAAGGGAAATGCCTTTGAAAATTGTGTATGGAACATGGGAACTGTATCAATGGAAGTTTAACTATGACTTTAGATATGTGTGATAAGTAAAGTGGTAGAAGTTGAGACCCAGAATCTCTGCTTACTTTATTGAATTGCCCAAGTTCCTAATAAGTAGTCTTATCTGAGTTACCACATGTCTAAGAAGGTAACAAACAAATTGAAGCAATAAACATGTAAGCAGGAACAGTGACTTGAAAAAACCAACATCTTTGAAAGAAACTATTCGTAGGTGGCATTTAAACAGTCACCTGATAAAGATCGGCATATGTAACTCTCGGATGTTTGGCCTTCACTTCTTCTGTTATTATATAAACACAAACTCTATTAGGAGCACTTACAAGATACATTCATAATCTCAGATTTAAATACAAATTAAATGCATTGAGGTGGGAGTCAATGCATAATAGTTAGTGTACTGTGATGAGAATATTTGAATTGGTAGAAATAATGATCAATGTTTCAGATTAAACCCACACTAGTAAGGTGTTGTTTGTTTACCTCTTAATGGAATCATTAAGAGGTCATTTACCTTTTAATGAACCTGTTAATGATTCCATAGTTCCATTATTAATGATTCCATTAAGATCAAATTTCATTATCTTAGATGAAATTACTAGTTGTTATAGACTTGCAGTAGCAGATGGTTCTGACCATCGCAAGCATGCTGTCAAATATCATAAGATCAAGTTAGGAACCTTCTTTTCTGATTATCTCTTTCATATTTGATGCTGACAGCCTCTCTTATAAAGTTGCTAACGCCTAAACTACATTTAATCAAACTAAACTCTAAAAACATATGCAATCTCTGCCTCCAAGTAATCTTGGAATTAGATTCGGCTGGAGCAGATGATTAAGAACCATGTGGTTGTTACTGTTTCTTTTGAGGACTTCTCAGATTGCCAGTTTTCAGGGAAGGACTCCCAGACCTTGAAATCTATACATATTTGAACACTTCTTGTTACGACATAAGCCGTAGCTTGCTAGTATAGAGTTTAAAAGTCAAATTTTTTCCCAAGTGAAGAGTTCAATATCAGATTCTATTCAGCACAGTATGGGTAACATAACATCTGTTAATTGTTATGCTATTTGCAACCTTATTTATCATCAGGAGGCTGTCAGAGTATCTTGACATCTTGTCACCTCCGAATGAAATACCTCATTTGTCACAAGTGAAATACCTCATCTGTTAATTCTTTTGAGGACTTCTCAGATTGCCAGTTTTCAGGGAAGGACTCCCAGACCTTCAAATCTATACATATTTGAACACTTCTCGTTACGACATAGCAAGCCGTAGCTTTCTAGTTTCTAGTATAGAGTTTAAAACTCAAATCTTTTCACAAGTGAAGAGTTCAATATCAGATTCTATTCAGCACAGTATGGGTAACATAACATCAAGTGTTATGCTTTTGCAACCTTATTTATCATCAGGAGGCTGTCAGAGTATCTTGTCTCCTCCAAATGAAATACCTCATTTGTCACAAGTCAGAACTATTGGGTTCCACAATTCGTGTTATCTGTTATGATGCCTGAATAAGAATGGTTTCTGATATGCAATAGAATAAAGCAAATTAATATCAATAGATGGATTTACTCTCACAATCATCCCAACTGTTTATAAGTAAGAGAACCAAATTTGCAAACGATATCAAAAACAAGTTCAACGAATAAATAGATTGATTGCCTCTCACATGATGGTCACAGTGTTGTTCTAAAAAAGAACAAAAGGACATTCATATTTACAACATTAAGCATTAAACTCACCACAGAAATCAATTGCAATTTTCAAACCACTGTTTGCTCCATGCATGTATTCTTCTTCATTCCTGATTGATCCATTTGGGCCTCCTGTCTTGGTTTTAGCATCATAAGTTCCTGCATCGTGCCATCTGGGACAACAAGGTGTCAGTTTATGAATGACAGAATGAATACGGAGATCATAAGAACACACAACTTCAAATCATCAACACTTGAACTCAATGCTATATTTTATATTCAATCACAAATCGTTTCTGGTGAATATGTCAATTTACCTAAACATGCCATACAGATTCCATTGCCACAAAAGATAACTAATTCTTATAATGTTAAGACTTCTATCCACCGTATTCTCTTCAGAATATGTATTTAGTCAACTCTTGCAATCAAAGTTTCATGAGTGTCCTGTTTGTCCCTTATCTCTAATCTATGTCCTTCAATTTGTTTGTGGTTTTCCTAAGCAAGGCCTATTGGCCTGATTCCATTTTAATTGTGAGTACATGTTTCTTGTTTATCTTAAACCAGAAAAATCTCACATATTTTGTTTTAGCACAAACAAGCAGTAGTAAGATACTAAAAAAGATGCAGCATGAACAGCTTGGTTTTAGCACGAACAATCAAAGGTAAAATGGATGCAATCATTAGCAATGATTTACAGGAGAAGGTATTGAACTATTGATCACAAATGGTTGTACATCCTGTGATCATACAATCCTATTGTGCATCAGTACATGTAATATATATTATATAATACAAACATATTTGCTGAAAATGACAACATAGCTAATTCTTCCACCGATTGTGTGTGAAAGAGAACTACTTGGCCATCATCAGCAGATAGATTTAGTTTTTTTGTACGTCAATAATATGATGTACTGAAACATCTGAATCACTATTTTGTCACATCTCGAATAAAGCGATAAAAGGAAAACATTTTCCGTAAGAGAATTAGGAAACAATGTTGATCTCAAGTAGCTTTAAGCAACTTTTGTTTTGGTTAAACAGCTTTAAGAAACTTATACAGCCTAGCACACAGTTATCATCCAGCAGAAACAGAGTAACGATTCAACTAATATATATCAACAATGAATCACAAATAATAGTTAGACATCATAGCATCTAGTTATAAATCAAATAGCTAAACAGATTATTGATCTAAATGTATATGATGAAGCAAGATAAGCAATCACATACGCTAGGCGAAGCATTATAGGAGCACATTTTTTGTTGGAGATGAGAGCACGTAGATCTCGACGAGCCATTTCTATCTCCTTCAAATACTCTGCGTCCACAACAGGTGCTGCTGCCGCCATTAACGTATTTTGATCAATAATTCTCCCTGCAAAAAAACTCAATCATGTCAAACTACTTTGCAATTCGGTTTACTTCCTTGAACCAAATCAAACATAACAAAATACGTTCTCAGTTTTTTTTCTCTAACATTAAAATCGCTGCTTACAAGTTACAACTATACAAATTTCCGATTCAAACTGACATAGATTCATTCAGATAATTATCGAATTGATATCTAGTACAAACCTTATATTCGATCTTAAATGAATATCACAAATTCATGATTTACAAAATTCTGGAACACTCACCTGATCGAATCGACGAAAAACTTGTTCGTCTTCCTGTAAGATATGGAGAGAGAGAGAGAGAGAGAGAGAGAGAGAGAGAGAGAGAGAGAGAGAGAGAGAGAGAGAGAGAGAGAGAGAGAGCTCTAGAAGAAATGAATAAGAGAAAAGACACGAAAAGGATCAAGTTTGAGAACGAGAGAAGCGAATAAATGGAGGGAAATTTATAAGAAAACCCCGAACTTACTTCTACAGAGCGGATAGTTTCAAATGCATAAAAGTGTACAAATTTTGATGCGTGGTGTACCGTCAGTTACGAACGTCCCTCTGCTTTTCAAAATTATAGATCTGGAAACAAAAAATCTGTACAAATTTATATAAAGGTTGATTTCATAGTTTTGTAAGGATTTAACATTATGGTATTAAAGTGTTTCAGTGTGTTTCACTATCATTAAAAAAAAAAAAACTAATTTTAATAGGATTCATTTACATGATGAAACCTAAAATATATTAACAGATTACGGAAGGACATTATTTTGTTAGATCAGCTGATGGGACAAGAAGGTAATTATCTTTTTTTATATAATAAATATTGTCAGTAAATAATTCTACATTTGTAGCTGATATTTGTTTGGGAATTTGGTGTATAAATTTAGTTCAAGAAAGATGAAAGTGATGAACTATCTTGAAATCAGACAGAATCAAATCAAGCCGGAATCAGTAACAAACGATCACGTTCCCAATTTTCTTAAATTTTTCAATGATTGTGTATATTTATTTATAAAATAAGTAAATAACGAAATGATAATGATATCGTTGGGCTTAACTTATTTTTTGGTTTTATAATATTTTGTTCATTCAAAATAAGTTGAATTTGATATTACTCTGTTGATCCTTTAAGTTTACTCATTATGACTGGTTCAGTCTTTTAACTTTTGAAATTACTCTGCTAATCTTTTAAATAGGAATTCTGAACACCAATGGTCCTTTATTCATACAAAAAATGTTAAATGTTCTCGAATTTTTCCAAACATCTATTTGAATAAAGGACCATTGATGTTCAAAATTTTTATTTAAAGGATTGTCGGAGTAATTTTAAAAGTTGAAAGATCGAACCAGTTATAATAGGTCAACTTAAAGGATCAACAGAATAATTTACTCTAATTTTAAACCAGAAAAATTGGCCCAACTAACTATAAGTTGAAGAGAATATGACGCGTGGACTTGGATGAAAAACGGTGACGTGCATGGAAATGGCCAATGCTATATATATCATAAAGGGAAAATTTCGCAAAAAACCATCAAACTACAAGTTTTTTTTCGATTAAGTCCCTCAATCAATTTTTTTGTCTGATAAGTCCCTTAACTAAATAAAAATCACGAATTTGGTGTTTTTTTCGTGAAAAGTTACCGGTGACCTGTTGAGCGGGTTGCAATTGCTGACGTGGATTTTATAAAGCTATGATTTTTTTCGATTAAGTCCCCCAACTAAATTATTTTGTCTTATAAATCCCTTAACTAAATTATTTTGTCTTATAAATCCCTCAACTAATTTTTTTGTCACATAAAAATCCCTTATCTTGATAAAACTCATGTTATTTGTTGTTTTATCAATTTAATTGACTGTTCAATTGACACTCACGTCACACATGAGTAGATGCAAAAAAAATAAAACTAAATGATAAATCAAAACGATCATTTTTATTGTTTAAAGTTTAGTCGGGATGAACTAGTTAAATATATTTAAACATTGTGGTCTAAACAAACATAGGATCGAAATAATCATCATTTATGTTTTTATATCAAAACAACTTATGTAAAAATCTACACTAAATTTATTTAATAAAACAATTAAAATAAAAAAATCATGTAAAAATCTAGTATTTAATGTATTAATTTCTAAATTAAATTATAATTAGATACTACTAACTTGTATATATATAATCGGTTCGGTTAACCACGGTTTTCTAAAAATGAAAACCTAAACCGCCCCGTGATGTTTCAGTTTTTTTTCGGTTTCGAATCAAGCGATTTAAGCGGTTCGGCTCGGTTTCTCGGTTTTCCGGTTTTGTTTGAACACCCTTAATGCTCTGTCATCGAAATAAAATCATCGTTTTTAAAAGTTTAAAAAAATTTCGTTTTATTTTATCAAAAAAGTTGAAAGGTTTAAGTAGTTCGGGGACTTATCAGGAAAAAAATGATATAGGGACTTAATCGGAAAAAATTTATACTTTGATGGTTTTTGCAAAATAGGTTTAAGCATGTTAACCTGTTATAGCAGGTTAACGGACCAATTTAAAAGTTTTAAGCAGTTTGGGGACTTATCAGAAATAAAAAATGAAATGGGGACTTAATCGAAAATTTTTTGTACTTTGATGGTTTTTTGCATAATTTTCCCTATCATAAAAGACTCAAAACGATACTGAATGCTAGAAGTTGCTAGCAATCAGTAGAGATCTCTTTAAGCTTCCATAATTGATCCATTTAACAAAAAATAATGATATATAGTGTCTGAATTTACATTTTAAAAAAATGTTGTAACGTTTTAAAAACTAATAATCATATAATAACTATAACAAAAAGTACTGTCCGTTTTGTTTCTGCTGTTTGCTATCACAATTAATCAATTATCAAATAATCAGGCAGTTTTTAAAGTGTTTGGGTTTGTGTTTTAAGTTTTAACTTGTAAAATTATCAAATAATCATCGATTAAGCAAATAAGTTACATTTTTTTTTAACTTATGAAAAAGTGTGGTTGGATTAATTCTAAATATAAATACTTACTTATTACTGAATGCAATCCAAACACTTTAAATTGATTAGTTTTGTTATCATAACGTGATAATCTAATAATCTTCATTATAACGAAAAACCAAACACCTTCTTAGTTTATAAATCTAATAAATAAATAATTTATTTGTCACTTATCATCATTTCATAATACCATTTGACATCACGAGATTCTGATAGTTGTTATTTTATATTTTACTATTTTAAAATAATATTTTATCTATTATATAAATAATTTAAATATTAATTGCCTTTAAAGATTATTGATTACTTTAAATTTAAAATTTTGATTTGAATTTCATTTATATTAGATTTATAAGTATCTTCATACATACTAATTTTAACAAACTTACAAATTTGATTTGAATTTCAATTTAAACTAATTTTATTTTTATAATAGTAAATGTAGCGACCGTAATATACAACTAGATGCATGAAATTTTCGTATTTGATAAATTAATTAATAATATCGAGTCGGACGATTTAAAATATGATAAATTTAAAAGTTGGTTGGAATGTTAAGAGACCATGAATTACGTAACTTAAGAGTTTTTTTATGAAGATATTTCATTTTAAAAGTTTGTTAGATAGTTTGTTAACTATAATAAATGAGATGTTACAATGTTTATGACATGTAACATCTTGTAGCAGCCTGTAGCATACGGTAGAATTATAACAGACATCAAGGTGAGTTGTTAAACCTTTTAAAGATGCATAATTACTCATATATGATATATCTCTGTAGCACCTACTCATCTTATTGATTTAACCATATATGTTGGAGCACATTGTGTTAATCACATATCCATTATTATAGAGAGCATTATATCAATAGAAACTTTTGGTATCATCAGTTTGGAGTCAGTTGGGCCTGTCCCAACTTGATTATTATTGTGGCGACTCCGTGTTGCTACTAGTGGAGATGTTGTAGTCACGGCAATGCACAATTGATTTTCTATGGAGCATTTATTCTTATTGGATGGTGATTAATACTACAGTTATTATATTATGTTGTTTATATACAGATGATGTTTAAATTTGTAAACTTGTTGAATTCTTCACTAGGTGCTCCATGCTCACCAGCTTTTGCTGATCAAACAATTTTTCAAATTTCATATACAGGGGATAAGGAGCCAAGTATTTCATAAGCGAAAGAGAAGAAGTAGACAAGACTTAAAAAATATGATGCCATTTTTGTAATTAAATGGTAATCCGATGGTGACCTTCGAATCTTAAGAGGAGAAGAAAGATTAACAACAATTGTTGGTGATGCTAAGGTTTAGCGGCTGTTGTAAAGGTTTTTTCTGTTGTTAAAACTACATATCCTCTTCACTTTCTTTTAAAAAAGAAATGCAAATCTTCACCCCTTTAAAAGTACATATATAACATCCAATCAAATAAATCATAGAGTCGAAAAACAACTGGTTTCAAGGTCTCAACGAGAAAAAAAAGCCAATGGTTTCAACCGACATGCAACCTTCGCAATTTTGGTGAGTGATGGTAGAGCAAAGGGAGTTCTCGTATGTTCTTGAATTACCAATATGATATAATGAACTTTGGTTGACAATTAAATCCAACTATCCAAGGCTTATGAAAGTTTGAGAGAATGATAAATAAGTCATTGCACTTGCATGTTTAAAAAAAGCAATAATTACGCAAAAAAAAACCTCAATCTTCTCGGTTTTTTGGGATTAAAACCCCAAACCATTTTTCGTTCATAAAAAACCTCGAACTAACTAAAAATCAGTAAATCAATGTTTTATCAATGGGTAACCGGTTGAAACCGGTCATTAATCCTACGTGGACCGGGAAATAACCTACGTGGAATAAACCTTAATTGTTGAAACTGGTTGCCAAGCCATTTAAACCTCCGTTGATGATGTAATCCCGTTTAAATATTACAATTAAAAATTATCAACGAGTTTTTAAATGGTGTGTACTTGGCAACCGGTTTCAACAACTAAAATTTATTCCACGTAGGTTATTTACCGGTCAACGTACGATTAATAACCGGTTTCAACCGATTATTCATCGATAAAAACCTTGATTTACTGATTTTAGTTAGTTCGGGGTTTTCTATGCAACGAAAAATGGTTTGGGGTTTTAATCACAAAAATCTGACAAGTTGACGGTTTTTTTGCGTAATTATCCCTTTAAAAAATCCAAACTTTCAGCTTTTTAACGTTTCAGCCCTTACACTTGGCAAGAACTTTCTAATGTTGTTGGATTTTAATTTCACAACATGCATAAAATCCTTAAAAAAACATCATTAGCAATTTAATTGCACACATAGTATTGTTAGAGTAGAACTTGACTAATTAAAGTTCTTAAAGACTAACTTTGGACTTTTACAAGTCAGACCCTTTAAACAAAATGCCCACTTTTCATTAAAAACAAAATTAAAATTACAAAGGTTTAAGCACAAATTACAATCAAGATTAAGCTCAAGTACAGGATGTACCTAGAACTTTAAACCCTCGTCTAGATAATCTTAAAGCTCAATCATTAAACCATCATTTCAACCATTAAGTCATCATTACGAATACCTTCCATTTTTTTTTTGTTGAGCTTTAGACATAACACAAAATTGTGTTCAAGGCAAGCATGCATAGTTATAACTGATTCAAGTTGATCAGCTCACAACCATAAAGCACTACAAGTGTGATCGGTGGTTACGTAGCCAACTAGGCAGCTGCAAAAATATCATATCGATGCTCCCGAGTCCCGACCAATCTAAAATGTTTGTTTACCTTTTCATGAAATTATTAAAAAATCATTTTACCTTTAAATGAACCTCTCAATCACATCTATAATGATTTTTTTTGCAGGCATCCGGCTTCCAAGATGTAAATTGCATTCCAGGAACATACATAGTTTCAAAAACTGATCAACCTCTAACATAATTTACACCATTTACATATTTAAAAAAAAAAAAAAAAAGAAAGAAAAAAAAAAAAAAAAAACTAAACCAGTGCTTGCTTTCCCCGAAAATGCAAAATCTACCAATCTTTTGTATCATTGTCACCTACCAGGCTTCTACCAATCTTCTATTTCATCGTCATCATCACTGCCACCATCACAAATCCCCTTCGAGTGATCCGAATTCCAGTCATCGTAATCTTCGTAGTCAACCATGGTGCCACCAATTGTTTTTTGGTGTGTTCTATTGTCTTTAGAGGCTCTGGATCCCAGCCACTTGAGAGCAGGTTTCCACTCGGTTGCGATGATAGAAAGATCAAACAAGTTTACACCATTATAAGCAACGGATCTCTGCCCAACCATCTCCTTCTGCATGAATATACCATTTATGATGCTGAGGTTTTTAATCATGTATCATACATACTACAAAGTACAATTCTCAGTCAGTAAGTATACTTCCTCCATCTATGAACATTGAGACATTATGTTGTTTCTGCAATCAAGATTTTGCCTATTTGCCCATCTCATCAATAAATTGAGACAAAACTCACTAATTTGTATTTAGGGTATTTCGATATTTGACAAATAGTCAAACATTCAAACTACATGCCAAGGCCAAAGAATGAAATTTGGTGTATTAAGAATAAAGTTTAAAGAATGCCAAACCTTGCTGCACCATAGTGATTGCTCCACCTGCCACAAAACTGGACGACGAATGGCATGCCACCTGAGTTTTCATAGTGAATTTACAGACAATAACCATCAGTCTTTGAAGTGTGTGGATGTGGGTGTAGATGTGGGTGTGTGTGTGTGTGTGTATAGGGTTGTGTCCAATGGAAAACAAAACTTGAGTGGAAAGCCTAAAAAACAAAAAAAAAAATGAAATAAAACTGGAGCATATACTCTACACAAGTGCATACTACATTTAACTGGTTTTCCACTGAATCTATTATCCATATATATGCATGAGAGAGAGATATCAAATAAGAACTCGTCTTAAAATAAGAACTGAGCTGATATCCACAAAAATCAGTTTTCCGTGCTGCTTAAATATTGGGAACTACACCTCTCAAGAAAACACACAGATCTCTGACTTTAGTGAATCATCCTTTCAAATTTTGTAAATCATTTGCTCTAACTGGATCCTTCTTATATGTATATGTGTGTGATAATCAGAGGTCGAAGTTCATTTTACCTTGAAGATAGAGGGTGACAATTGCCAAACATCACTCCTCGTACTGCAACTGATGCAGCAGTTGACTGGATAATGTTCTCAGCTTCATAATTTCTAGATGCCACTCCGTTAAGTGAAGAAAGAAGTGTGTCAGCATCACTTAGATATGAAGCTACAACCCATGCATCGTCCATAGCTTCCTCATGCAAAAAATCTAGAACTGGATGAAATATTAAACAGAAGAAATTACAAATTAAACAGTGCCACAATTATGTGATTTCTAATAACATGGAAGATAGAGATTAGCAAATAATAATATCTGATACACTAAGATGCATACCATTTTCATGTAAGAAATCAGCAATAGGCCTTGCTTGCCCATGTGCTTGGCCAAGGACCCTCTCTGGTGCATCCATTTTCATAGGTAATCTTGTAAAATATTCCTTTAAAGAGACAGATTCTGTGTTTAAAACAATGGATGAAGAGAGATTAACCAACTATACCAAACGTTGAAGAAACTAATTTGGTTATTTGCCACTTTAGGCGAAGGAAATGTCTCAGCTACCTATACATCTAAACCACAATAACTTCTGGAAAGACCCAAAGATGCATAACAAGAAATCAATATCTGAATATAAACATAATATACAAAATTTCACATCTACATCAAGTAATTGTTACTTACCGTCTGAACAGTTTACTATCAAATTCTCTCCATCTCTTTTATTGTGCAAAAATTTTCCCAGAGCATGGAACAGGGAAAGAGTTTCATCCCTGCCAAATGGTAAAGAATACCCATCATCCAACTGATCAATTTTGTGGGATCCTTTTCCAGAAGTAGTAACATCAGAAATAGCCTTCGAATCTGATTTCAGACTGAAGTATTGCAACGATGTGATTGCATGTCTGATATCACCTCCACTTGCTTTAGCTACGATGTTGATCTGATCAACTGTTAATTTAAGCTTTTCTTCTCTGCAAATTTTGGAAAGCGTTTTTGCTATGGAGTTCACTGTGATTGGATTGAAAGCAACCTACAGGATAGAGATTACATAAAATGACCAAGGTTAAAAGACAACTGGCAGAATTTCAACATATGTTGTAGTAATGTAACCTTACAAGCCCCGGCACGTTGAAGAGACGCCTGCAGTTCTTCCCAGCATCGTGACGCATAATCGGAAGTGTCTGCTCTTCCATAGTCTGTGATTAATATGACTGTTGGAATACAAGCAGATTGCACAAGAAGATGCAAACAGCGCTGAAGTCTACCATAAGAAATCTTTCCATTTATCACTGGAAGATCATCAATTAAGATGATATGTGGTTTTTGTGCTTCCCTGGTCAAAGACGAGGAAATATAACCATATTTCCTTACTCTCTCAACAAAATTCTCAAACTCATCCAACTTTGACAAGTACCGCAAGCCTATGAAACAAACACCAAATGTTAAGTCACCCTCCGATACAATAAAGTAAGAATGAAGCTCAGTTTGAGCAGAAATACAGGCCAGTTACATTCTGTTACTATCTACTTTTCTGCGGATTGGGATGCGGGGTTCTTTGGCAGGGGCGATTCATATTATTGATTACAAATTAGGGTTTACAATGAGGGTTAGTATTGAAAAAACCCAATCAAGTTTCTTATTTTCTCAATAAAGTCCCTAAACGTTTTTTCCAATTGTTTAAGTCCCTAAACTATGTTTGTCTTGTTCAAAAGTATATATTTTTGACCGGCTACCGAATTAACCGGTAAAACACAACTGATAAAACAAAATATTTAAGGACTTAATAGCTAAAATATTAAAAGATGGTGGGTTTTTTCCAACATTAATCAAGTGAAAAAACTAAAGTTACTTGTTTGGTAGCCAGTCAAACAAGTCAACTATACACTTTTGAATAAGACAAAAATAATTTAGGACTTAAACAATGAGAAAAAAAGTTAAGGGACCTAATCGCAAAAATGAAGAAAGTTGATGGGGTTTTGCCAATATTAACCCTTACAACTACATAAAAGATACATTTACCGAGCTGCTCGAGCTCGGATTGAACGAGCCGAGCTTTTATCAAACTCGATCTCGAGCTCGAAAAAATTAACGAGCCGAGCTCGAGCTTTAAATGACTCGGCTCGAGTTTTTCGAGCCTTGTATATATTGTGTCGCGCTTTTTAGGTAATTTGAGTATCAAGCCATATATAGACATACCGAGTTGAGCTTTTATTAAGCCATTCGAGCTTTTCATGTATCAAGCTGAGATTTTATAGAGTTCGAGCTCAAGCCATATGCAATTGTATTGACTCGCCTCAATTACAAGTTTACAACCCTATTCATGCTCCCGGTAAAGTAAACAACTTCATCTAAACAATCCAAGATTCTAAGGGAACGCTGTATCCGTAAGTATTTGTTTCAAATGAGGATTAGTTTTTTAAGTTATATTTGCTTTTAAAGAGGAAGCAGGGACAGGAGGGAACTATTATTTTCAAATGCAATCAGTCTTCTTTAAAGCGAAGTTGTTCTCTTCCTATGGCACGAATAAGGTCCACATGCATAGACAATGCCAACAAACATATACAGATTTAATCAACCAAAGAAAAGAAATTTTATGTATCTTTAAATGGGCAGAATGTTAGAAGTACCTGCACTGGTGGTATGTACATGTTCTTGCCAAATTGTGGGAGTAGGTGTGTTCCATTCACGTATTGTGGCTCCAAGATGGGAGGCAATTGCATGAACTGTTGCCTATGGTAGAATGAACAATAGTTGTCATATCAAGCAACAGCAACTCATAAAGGAACAAGTCTACATCAACCACCAATGACCAATGTTACCCAAACCCATCATTTTTTTCCTTTCTTTGAGGAGGAGAATGTAAATTATTAGAAGAGAAAACATGCATCAACTCTGCATTAAGTCATATCATCAACTAGCAAAGGTGAAACATGTGGCAACTGTCGGTGCTTGCCGAGGGTTTTCACTTGAAATTTATTTCCGGGAACTTTAACTACCCACACAAACAAACAGCACCTTGAACTTAGAAAATTTGGGAATGTAGGAGAACTAGGATTACATACAGATTTTCCAACTCCTGGCTGTCCAGTTATGAGAAGAACGTAATTTTGATGTTCACCCTGCAATGATTTACAGCAATTTCAGGGTTCCATCGCCACATACAAGATAACAAGTAAGTGCATGCACGAATCTACATATTGCTTTTAAAACCCGCAAAGTGTTGCAGGGGCCTTCTCCAAATCAAGTATTTGTAACCACTCCCATGCGGTAATTCAGTTAACACTTGCAATGAGAACCAAATGGCAAAGAATGTTACTTGGTGAAACACTGGAGAAACAGTGAATATATCTATACAATGAGGTCGATTCCAACAATTGCCAAGTAGTTTTATGAATCCTTTGGTAATGTGACATGTCTCTTACAAATTAAGCTGAATATGTAAAGACACTGGATCCATAGAACATATCCTGCAATTCACCCCCACTCAAAAATAACACAGTTATGACTTATGATGCTTGTTCAGGCTGTTAATAAAAAGTATCACTGATATCCAACTGCTTTTAAGTTTTAACAGTCATGCCCCCAATCAACTGTTTCTGATTTTATGATTCATACAGCTTCTTGACCAGAAAATCAGAGTACCTTTCTGATATTGATTCTTTCTTCAAACCAAACTTTAACCTCTTCAACCTGAGAAATGAACGATACTGAATAGCAATAGTTCTCAACATTTTTAATGCAAAACTTAAATAAACATAACTACCTTCTTTTTATGAACAGATAGTTCGACCAAAGAGCAGGGCTTATACTTGTCTACCCATAATTCTTTGTTGTCCCTCTTATAGCCTAAACCACAAGACATGATCATGTAAGCCTCAGGGGACTAAAATATATACATTGAGTCAGAAGAAAGAAGCCGCGAAATATAATGATGACATCAAGATAAAGAAAATCACAGACAAAACAAAGTTTTCAGAAACTCTGAAAGCTGCTATAAGTTAAAAACATCTTCCACATTGTACATGCACAATATACAGAGTTACAAACTAGACATTATCTGCGTTTGTTCAAACTTTGGATTGATCAATGCTCACAATGTTGGTCTTTTAGTATTTAATGCTCATATTTACAAGCTAAAATTCAATTTTTCATAAAGTTCAACTAGTTTGACACTCATGCAATTTGTTAGTCATTATGGAGAAAAATAAACAAGTAAACAACCATGATAAAACTGGTGTTATGTGGCTATATTTCTTAGTACCTCAAGTTACTATAATTTCACCTTGCTACATATAAACCACTACACTTGCCTTCTATTAGTTTTTAGGTCCAAAAAGACTTTCTCGTGAAGCAACTTTTGAAGAACAAAATATGATTGCTTTTCTCCTCACTTGAGACTATGAACTCAAACTTTTTGATAAAGTGGAATGCAGAAGTTACTAAGGTTATGTTTTCCATTTGTCCATTAGGTCACAGATGTTTTCTTCATACAGTCATAACTCATAAGTCAACGTACTTTCAAAACTCATCCTACCTAAATCATTGAACCTTTAAAAATCATTCCATGCCCACCTACTTATTATTGGTGGTAATGTGTCACTAAAAAAGCATTGTTAAACGTTTCAAAAGTGTCGCTAATAATAACAAATGACCTAAGTGAGACAATCTTTGTACACAAAAATGAGAAGTAAGACAAATGAAAGAGTGTTTTGTACTTTTGTTTGCTATGACATAAATTCACCGGTTTTAAATCATTAAAGCAAGGCAAACATCATTATCCAGGGACCAAATATTCCATTTCCCATTTATAATTGCAATACCAGAAATTACAAGTATAGCATACCAGCAGATACCTTGAACCCAGTAAAACCTACACCGAAATCCTCACAGAACAGCTTCATCTGCAGCAAGCAACTATAGATTTAGTATGCTACCTAGATGCCAAAAAAAAAAATTATTAAACATAGTTTTCCCATGTTAACACATTGTGAACAACTTCTGTTGATTGGCAAACAAACAAAAGAAACACATGCACACGACCTCAAAACAATTTTGATGAGTTGGCACTATTGGGACAGTAGGACACTGATCCCTTCATCCTTGGTAGACTAGCTAAAGAAAAGAAGAAAAATTGACATCATCAAATCAACTTCTCTAACATAACTCGGAAATCCAATCTGCCAAAATGCTCCTAATTCGAAATCTAGAATTTAATAACACACTTGAACACCTTTATGATACAGCAACATAAATAAATTAAATCAAGTCAATGTTATCTTCTACTTCCGGACTCAATGACATCACAAAAGGAAGTCGCTTACACGGATCAACCAATGCTCATTCAACCAAGCTTGAACAAATAAAAATATTACATATTCAGATGAATGTAAACATGGCACACCAAACACTCGGAACTCATAAATGGTTACCTCGTCAAACGGATTGACATTTTTGCCTGGATGAGAACTCGAACTCGAAATCCGAGGTTTCTTTGATCCCTTGGAGTTATTTCGAGGAACAGAAGCCGCTCTCGATTTCGGTTTCTTCAAATAACTAACATTCGACTTCGCTGAAAAATCCTTATGAGTATAGTCACCACCATCATCATCCGATGATGAGATAATAACAGATTCCCTCTTCCCCATTGCTAGCACCAAATGAACAACAAAAGAGCAACTGCTTATCAATTACACGAGAGAATCCAAGGGAGAAAATTTTCGAAATTTCTTGTTTTCGAATTGAAACAGAATCTGATAAAACCCTAGAAAAGAATCCTCATTTGTTGTGTGCCCTTTGTTCTGAAATTGACGCGGGAGTTTTTAGGCGTAGCGGAGAAGCTTACTCAAGCAAGGGTCAATCTTGTAATTGCCCCTCCATTTCCGTAAATCTATAAACACTAATAAAAAATTAACTATACTTAATTACTTATTTCTTGTAAAACTACGAGTTATCATGACACGTGACATTTACATGTTTTAAAGATAATAAAGAAATTTAAATTAGAGTTATCCAAATCTAATATAATCTACTTTTAAAATCAAATTAAACAAAATCTAAATTCTACTAACTTATCAATTATAATATAATATAATAAAAGTTTAAAAAAATATTAGAAAATAATTACTATTCATATATATTTAAAATATATAAAATTAACAGGCCATAATAAATTATAATATCATTTTTATATACTTTTTTTAAAAAAAATAATATTTATACTTTTACATTTAATTTATTATATTTTATATATATTAAAAATATTCGCATAATATGTTGTGTATTGAAATTCATAAGAAACAGACCCGTCTTTTAGAGCTTGCGAGACATGGCCTCCAATTTTGTAGGGCCTCACAATCGTAAAAGTGATCAGAGTATCAAACGAATTACTTTGAATATTAAACTTTCATTAATCATTAGATTTAAGGTCTTACAATAGTAACCTACTTTTGAAGATGTATCGATATGGTACGTCTACTTTTTTAATTGTCTATATGGTACGTGTACTTCATTTTTTTGTATCGATATAGTCATTCTACATAATAGAGCCCGATTTTTACATACGAAACAGGGTTCTAATGGTATGAAAAACAGGGATCTATTACAAATATGATCATATCGGTATGAAAAATTGAAGTACAAGTACCATATCGACATTTAAAAAAGTTGACGTACCATATTGATAAATTTTCAAAAGTAGGTTACTATTGTATGACTTTACCCCTAATCATTATTTCGTTTTGAGCATATTATATACCATTTTAGAAGTCTAATTGAATATACAAACACATAAAACTTGTCATTCACGACATCTAATTTATATATTAAAATTCAGTTGCAAAATGAGTAATCTACTATTTAAATTTTTCGTAATTAAGGGCCTATATCGTATGCATGTGTACAGTACCTCCAAAATCCATGAGTAATTCTATTGTTAGTATTCTCACATTTAATTTTAAAGTCATTGTCTTAAAACTTAAAATGAATAAAATCTCTCAAATATATTCTAAGAATATCCACTTTTGTTTCAAAAAGCACTAGGAATTTTTTGAAATGTTTTTTTTAAGCAACCAACAATGCATATAATGAATTGTTGGTGCCTTCATGGTCTTTAGGCCAATTGACCAAAACTATATATGTGAATTTTGTTGTTTTTCTTTAATTCGTTTTTAAGCTTCAAAACCTTTTTTTTTTTTTTTTTAAATTTCACATCAAGATTCTTCTCAATTATAATATAAACATATTTTTACAAACTTATTTTACTTAATTCATGATTTTTAGATTAACACATGCCTTGTTCTCAAAGAAGAACGTGATGATTGTGAGGGTTAGAGTGTGTGGTATACCCAAACTGACAGCTTATCGGCCTTGCCACGTTGGACCGGAGCTGACAAGCACACCGTCCAAGCTAAGCGACCTCAATCAAATCCTTACTAAAATAGAATTAATAAAAAACATAAAAAATGAACGAGCTTTGCTTATATTTTTTATTTTTATTTATCAATATTTGTATATGTGTAACTGTAATTATCATTAACAAAAAACCTAAGATGTCGTTTGGATCAAAGGAATTTAGCATGACAATATTAGAAAATGACAGGATTTTGATATGATAGAATTTGAAAATGTTAAAACTAAAAAATAAAAGGATTATAAAATACTTTGTTTTAGGGATTATATAATAACTGAGATAGATAGAGGTCGATGCAAAGAAAATGTTGAGAGAATACCAAAAGCTAAATGAAATTAGATTTCTTTTTTTTTTTAACCAAACATGATATGTAAGTATTTTGAAATCAAAATCCTAAACGAAATCTTCAAATCATTCATTACAAACACACCCTTATAAACCTAAATGATTTTATTCATTAAGATTCCATCATGTCAAACACCCCATGTGAGTCAACCATAGTTTTAACACATAATGTTTTATCAGGTAATCAGCTTGTACAACATGATTTCTTAAAAATACATCTAGCCGTAATTTATTTGATTCATTTAAATGACCTCCTTATTCAATTTAATCATTTAGGAAATCAACTTTATTCGATATACGCAACTCAAGTAAACAAAGTTATAATACATTTATTAAATTAAAGGGATAATTGTGCAAAAAACCGCTAACTTGTCAATTTTTCGTAATTAAAAACCCAAACCATTTTTTATTGCATAGAATACCCCGAACTAACTAAAAATCAGTAAATCAAGGTTTTATCAATGGGTAACCGGTTGAAACCGATTATTAATCCTACGTGGACCGGTAAATAACCTACGTGAAATAAATTTTAACTGTTGAAACCGTTTTCCAAGTATTACACATCATTTAAACCCTTGTTGATAATTTTTAATTGTAATTTTTAAATGGGATTACATCAGCAAGAGGGATTTAAATGATGTTTAATATTTGACAACATGTTCAATACAATTAAAATTTATTCTACGTAGGTTATTTACCGGTCCACGTAGTATTAATAACCAGTTTCAACCGGTTCCCGATTGATAAAACCTTGATTTACTGATTTTTTGTTAGTTCGGATTTTCTGTGCAATGAAAAATGGATTGGGGTTTTAATCACGAAAAACTGACAAGTTGGAGGTATTTTGCACAATTATCCCTAAATTAAAATAATACTACAATGGATAATAAACCATCATGTACCTTGATTTTATGATTATTACATCAACACGTTTATGTGGTCAGTCGTCTAATTGGTGACCTATATAAGTGAAACGATTTTGAAACATTAATGACTTAAATGAATCACAGTGTTTCTCAAGATATATTTAAATTTTTATTTGATTCTAAATATATGTGTGTGTATATTGTAAGACCCATATTTCTCTCAGGTCTTATGGCTAGGTCTCAGTAGCAATGCAATATCAACCAGAAAAACTAAGATAAATTAATTGTGCGTAAGTTACAGTTATTACATTCAAGGGACAAAATTATAAATTACAAGGGTACAAACTACTAGTCTACTCATCAGAATACGAATTATATCTATCCTAGAATCCCCAAGCTCTAATCACCAATCAAGTAGCAAAGAGTGTTGGAACAAGAATTGTGTAACTTAAAGCTCTTTCTCAGTTTGACTTATGAACTATGTCCAACCAATCCTCTGCCTTTACCTGAAACAATGCAACAACTGCCTTTACCTGAAACAAGGCAACAACTGAGGTAAAATTAATTGTTTAGCGAGTATGTAGAGTTTTACACTTTAACAATTCATCATGAATGTGTGCATATCGTTGATGCGCTGCACTAGACTCATGCACAACTTAAATACTCGAAGGGACACCGGTCGGTATAATAGTCGTGATGCGCGCCTTTGCTCCAATTCCAGTCATACAACTGTTGTCACGATTGAGACTTTGACAAATATATTGGAACTTTGATTAAGACTTAAATGTCTGATTACAGATAAATTAAAAGTTAGGATGTTACAATTAAAGATCAAATTAATTGTATATATTTGATCAATTGTAATGATTAATTAATGTATTTTTCTTTTGTTTATAGAAACTTATAAACATTGTCATTTTAGCTAAAGTTTATTTTTAAATATTATATATACAGTTTAATACTTTTTAATAAAACAAGTTATTAAATACTATATGATGTCAGTTTTTGGTTTTTAGTTTTTTTAATATTTTATTAAGATTTTAAAATAGTTGAACTAATAGTTATTAAAATTTTAATAAATTTTAAAAATTATATTTCTATACTTTTAAATATTTTACCAATTTATTAACTAAAAAATACATAGTATACTTCCCGTAGCAACACACGAGCATCACTTTATGAAACACCCATACAACTAATACGAGTATTTCGATACCATTATACATTAATTTATACAGAGTACTTGCGGAAATACGATCAAATTAAAACTTTTGCAATTAATAATCATCATCGTGATTCCAAACACTTTGCATAAGACACAACAGAGTGTCGGAAATCACAGAGCAATGTAACTGGGGTTACAAGATTAAGTTATCAATTTAGTTACAAACGAATTAATAAACAGTAACTAATTCGCGTAAGTCCAAAAATGGAAGTCTGCTACTCCCGCCCCAATCATCTACAAAATGTTGAGCTCCTATCCGAGCTCCAAACGATATCTAACAACTTGGGCCAGCCGGGCCTTTGCCCTTAACAGATCCTGAAAGGAAATAACAACTATCGGGTAAACAACAAAGTTGTTTAGTGAGATTCTAGATTAAAGTACCATGCGATATATGAATGATGCCATGCAATGCCATGAATTCGACTAACAAATTTGGAGGCCAACTAATGGCTATAAGCTACCACATTGCGGTTACCATACACAAGCTTACCGTACAATGGGTTTACAATCTACTGCTCGATTACCACACCACAGGCTTATCGATATGCAGTTTACAATGATGCCATACGATTACCACCACAGGCTTATCGTTTTACAGGCAATAATGGTTACCACACTCAGGCTTACCATTATGATTCCGCTGGGTTACCACACTCAGGCTTACCGTCTCGGCGGAGAGGTCAAACGAACGATCAACAACTTATCAACCGAGTGATAAACAATAATTATGATGTATGTGATGGCAAAGCATGAAAATGACAATAATGATACGAAAGCAGTAACATACAATTCATGATATGCATGCAAATACGTTAATACTAGAACTCACAGTGATACACAATACACTCTCGGCCCCAAAACCGAGTTATAATTGTCAATGTAAGAGTGATAGTCTTCACGCGACTTAACCCGTCAAAACCCCTACAAGTAGGTTCATAATATAATATTTATAAGTCTCACCGCTTACAATTTCTCAACTTTGATCCGGACATATTAGTCGTAAAACCTAATTAATTTTCGGTATCGACCAACATAATTATTTTGGCCTAATTATCCTTCACAATTGGGGATATAAGCTATTTTGGTGAATGATCCCGAGGACTAATTATAATTACAATTTCTGGCCGGAACTGGGCTCAACTTGCCGAGTTTCCATCCGAATTCGGATCAGCACCAGCCGGACTTCGGGTCATCCGAGTTCGGTTCAAGGACCATCCGAACTTCGGTCCAATTCGTCTGAGGTACGGCCCGAACTTGGTCCTAGGCACATCCGAATTTCGGACCTACACATCCGAATTTCAAGCCATCCGGATTCGGATCAGGGACCATCCGAATTTCGGATCCCTTCCAACCGAAGCACGGTCCGAACTCCGAATTTCGGACCACCTGTGAGACCCTCTGATTTCTCAAAGGTCTCAAGTCAAGGCCCAGTAGCAACGCAATATCAATCAGGAAACTAAGATAAAATTAACAGTTGCGGAAATAAAATTAATTACAAACAGAGACAGAATTTTAAGTAGCAAGGTACAAATATCTAGACTATTACATCAAATCACATAATATAAACTAGACCCGAATCCCAAAGCTCTATCATCAGCTAAGTACCAAGGTGTTGGAACAGGTTCTAATGTACTTCAAGCTCTTTCAAGTCCCGACCTAAGAACTAGGTCCAGCCAATCCTTTGCCTTTACCTGAAAAATAATGCAACAACGGGTAAGCTTATTTGCTTAGTGAGAATGTATAATTTCACATTTAACATGCAATTATGAACGCGGAAGCACATGCACTGCACTCGGCTCATGCACGGCTCAGCTCTATATGCACTGCACTAGGCTCATGCACAGCTCAATCTCGAAGGGTCATTGGCCAATTAATGCTCTTTTGATGCGCGACTTTTGCTCAGCTCCCAGTTATAAAACTGTTGTTGCTCTTGAGACTTTTAGACAAATTCATAAGGAATGCTCGGATGATGATAAATCCATACACACGCATCATTAGTGGGGATCAGCCACGTACTGGGCTAGCTACCAGTAAAAGCTCTATATGGATATCATAGGAATGCTCAGCTCTAGCTACCCTCTGTGCTTTCATCACGTAAATCAGCACATCATAAGCCTAACATTAACCCAACACTGAGCAATAGTGATGGTGTTAAGCTTAACAATCAAGTGAAACACATTCATTTTGTGAGAAAACAAGTCCAGGTCCACATAGGATTCCTGTTTGCACAATAGACAAAATCTATGTGACCTACTTTCAGCGCTGGCGTGATGCTAACACTGGTAGGATTTCCAAATAGTCATCGTGAAATCCATTATCATTAAAGAATCACTCTTATTTGTTCCGGCTTAGTCACTTTGAACTAGCAGTTTATAGTCACGCAGACTGATAGACTTGATGTGTCCTAAAAGTGTATATAATCAGCTCTAGACACAATGTGCATCAAATGAAATTGGAGACCGGAGCAACTGTCTTCCTTGTTTCAATATCAATAATATCCAAATGATATATCGATAGAAATGTGTTATATCTCCGTGATTATTGAAACAAAAATCTTTTGAGAGATAACTGAGTAGTTGGTGGGGTTAAGTGCATGCGTCACTGGGTCCATGACGTCTTTTTCAATATCAAGTCGCATAGGGCTTGATAGATTATGTGGTTTACCCAGCAGACACAGTGTAGGATAGGATTATCTTTTCTTCAAATCCTTTCTCAACTCTCAGCTCTCAGCATTTTTCAACCTAGCTCCCTCCAGCTCACTTTTCAGAATTAAATTCAGTCAGCTTTATGAGAAAAGCATGATCTGATGCACCACCATCTCCTTTTAATATCAATATCCCTCTCATTTACATTTTATCTCTGCTCGACCCTGTCAGTATCCCGTGATAACTGACACTTCTCAACTAATAAACCTAACGAACCCTCACCCGCACAATCTATAGATGGTTTACTTCTTGGGTAGGTCTTCCGGTTCTGGTTAGACCATAGAAGCGATATTTATGCCTATCACTCAGATTGGTGCATAATCGGAGTCAGCAGAAAAATTTTCAGCTTTGAAAGGTCATGAGATATGATGAAATCCAACTTATATGGTATTGGAGATGATATGCAGATAATTTTGGGAGATATCAGAATGAAATGGAAAATCTGATATATGATATGAAAAGAATAAGATTTTCTTGAAAGAATTAGCACATGGGAGATAACAGGAGAATCCAGTATAAATTGGAAGAGTTCTAACAAAAAGAATCTCAGAAGAAATGAGATTATGAAAATCAAAGAGATTAGATCAATTAATCTCAATGATAGATTCAGAGATTCATAAAAAAAATTTCTTTTCAGCTCAAAAACTCTTTTTATGTGTGTGTCAAATATTTTCGTGAAAAATCACACATAGTTTTGAAAAATGTCATCGTCAAAGTGCATCTGAAACTCCCCCTGGAAATAAGCAGACACAGTTAGTCAACTCATAGAAATGAAACAAAGAGCAAAAAATTATAAAAATAAAACTCCCTATTTGTCAATTCAGCATCAGAGTTGAATGCAGGGCAGGAATTCCAGAAAGATTCGTCTTTCAGAATCGGGTTCTAATCTGAAGTGATTAGAAGCCATTTGTCGCATAAGCTTGGGTTTCAGTCTGAAGTAACTGAAAACCATTGTCTCTGGTTCATTGAAGTCCGGGTTCTAGTCTGAATTTAACTAGAAACCAATTTTGAGTTGAAGCACGGGTCTTGACCTGAAGTAATCAAGAGCCTATTTAAATGAAGAACGGGTCCTTATCTGAAATGATAAGAAACCTATAACCTGCAAAATTTAAGATGTCTTTGGTATCCAAACAGATTTGGATCCAGACTTGTTAGCGCTTTTGGGTACCCATTTCAAAACAGGTTTTGGTACCCACTTGTACTTGGGTTTAGGTACCCATTGCAAGTTATAACTATCAGCTTCTCTTTCAAAAGCAGAAAACAAATTTCTTTGAGTATGAGAAAATTGAATATCTGAATTTCTAAAGAAACTTGAATTTGAATGATCAGACTTTTGCGAACTCTTCTTTTTGAAAAACTGTCCGGTTCTTGCCTGTTTCTGATAATACTTGGTATTTTTCTGTGAAAATGTTTTCTGATTAGAATGACCAGTATTTTCAGAAACTTTAAGAAAATTTGACTTCGAAGATTCACCGGTGTAAATCTTGACCGGAAGTTGTTCAACAATTTTATCTTTGCCGCTGTGTATCTTTAACAGATACTTAAGTTTAAGATCTGAAGAAGAATCAAACTTAGCAGAGTTAGTTAGATTCACTTCACTTTCAGAAGACAAACCAGAGTGATCAACATTGGATTTTAAACACACTGAAGAAGGGGTCTTAACCTTTGACTCAGTTGACGAAGTAAACACATGTAATTGTTTTGTAAGATGAAGTATCTGATCTTCCAAACTTTTGATAATGACTAAATTTGAATTATTGTCATGATCAAATGATTGGTAATCAGATTTAAAAGATTGTTCTTTGATTAAGAACATTTGTCTTTCATCTTCAAACAATTCAGATTTTGATTTAAAATCTTGTTCTTTAAGTAAGAACTCATGTCTTTCCTTCTCAATCAAATCTTTAGTTGAAGACAACTCTTGTTTAAAATACAATTCTGATCAGTTGGTTTTGTCTTACAAAGTGTATCTTCAAGATCGTGAACTTTCTTGTAAAGATCAGATCTTTCAGGCAAAAGATATTTCAGTTGAGTTGCATTCTGAAAATTTTCTTGTTTCAGCTCATCAAGTTCTTTAAATAATTCAGATATTTTCAATTGATGAGCACAACTCTCAGAGTTTTGTTTTTCTTTTAAGCTCTGAATTTCTTCATTCAGTACTTGTACTTCACGTAACGCCAAATGTTTATCAGTATTTAACTGAACGAGAATGTCGAAATTGTTCTTACGAATCTTTTCAGATTCAGTAAGTTTTGCAATTAGCTCAGACTTTGAAAATTTTTCATATTCCATTATGAATTGCAGAAAAATTGAATCTTCCAAGATCTTTTATGGAGAAACTGAGTGAATTCTGATAGCCCTTTGAAAAGCTATTTCAGTTAATGTTAACTAGTGAAAAATCAGCTCTGAAATGACTTTTTGGCGTTGAAATTTCAGCTTTTCTGCATAAAATTGCCTATAACTTTTTTTCTGGAGTGGATTTGAGCCTCGAAAATTTACCGAACGGGCTATGCCGGTTCTAGAAATGTAGATCTCTTTTCAAGCTTCGATTTGACGTATGGTAGGCATTTTAACGATGTTCCAGTCAAAAGTTATGGTCAATTTAAGCAGCAAAGGTCAAATAATCAAAACTTGAATGATTATTTATGAAACTCGAATGATATTGGATGAAACTCGAATGGTTAATGATCAAACTCGATTGAGTTACAAATGAACCATGAATGAGTAAACCTAAACTCAAACAATTAATAGTCAAAACTCGAAACATATACATGCAAACTCGAATTATATTGTATTTATACTCGAATCACATGCCTGCAAACTCGAATGCAAACTCGAATTATCTTGTTTTCAATATCGAATCACATGCATGCAAACTCGAATGCAAACTCGAATTATCTTGTTTTCAATCTCGAATCACATGCATGCAAACTCGAATTATCTTGTTTTCAATCTCGAATCACATGCATGCAAACTCGAATTATATGGTGTGCAAACTCGAATCATCTTGTTTTCAATCTCGAATCACATGCATGCAAACTCGAATTATATGGTGTGCAAACTCGAATCACATGCATGCAAACTCGAATTGTATTGTTTGCAAACTCAAATCATCAAACTTGATGAAAGCTTGATACAACTCGATTAATACTTCCTTCAAACTCGATTAAAACTTGATACAAACTCGAGTGGTTAAGTTCCAAACTCGAATGATGAATTAACCAAATTCAGTTGATGCAAGATGAAACTCTATTAAAGCTATGATAAATCTCGATTAAACCTACAACAAACTCGATCAACTAAGTGACAAAACTCGATCAACATGTGAGGAAACTCGAAATATGCTTGAGAGTTAGATATGTTCGAGTTTGATCAGTTTCAACTCATTCCAAATGTAAATCCGATCTTTTCAACAAAAATTCACGAAATGACTCCAAATTTATATCAAAGATGCGTTTTACACACAGAAACACATTTTGTGAAGTGTTCTTTTCAATTTTCAAATTAAATTCTCGAATTTTGGCAAGAACTTGAAGAACACGACTTTTTTCAAAAATTCAGAAAATTTCAAATTAAAATTTTTGTGTTTGGAATTAAGATCTAAGACCTAATTCAATAGATTAAACGATTATATACGCACACTCGATCAAAGATTCAATTCCTTTCATCCACAGATTCAAAAACCCCAAGCGATTTTCTAAAATTTCAACATTTGCGATGAAACAGTGCTATAGAAAAATTAATTTTCAGATTCAAATTCGCTCAGATTTTTCCATATCAGGCTCTGATACCAATTGTGAATTCATATTTCATGCAATTCAATCATATCGAACAATTCATATGAAAAATAACAATCCAACACATTATATTGAATGATTAAAGAGAGAAATATTACATTGAGTTCTTGGCTATCTTGGACAACAATCTTCTTCTCTCTCTACTGTTCTAACCGTGTGTGTGTAATCTTCGATTCCTCCTATTTATACACAATACAAAGTATTGAGGATTTACACAAACACCCCTGAACTTTTACAATAAAATTGATTACAACTCTATATAAATTTGTACCCAACAATAAACTTGTTTTGTTGCTCATTATTCTGGGTTATTAGTTGTTGCATCATTTCCAGGACTTGCTCTGGGGTCATGCCACCTGATGGTCCACCTTCTCCTGACATAGCTCTGAAATTCAAATCACTAAGTATTTAGATCATTAGTCTAGCATATTGTACCCTTTCATGCCCCGTCCTATTAGTCTCTGAAACCTATCTTAGTTCAAGCCATCCTGTCATGATTGATACTATAGCATTGCACAAGTTTGAGATCATGTATTACAACGATTCACTCAAACTATTGCTCTGATACCATCCTGTGAGACCCTCTGATTTCTCAAAGGTCTCAAGTCAAGGCCCAGTAGCAACGCAATATCAATCAGGAAACTAAGATAAAATTAACAGTTGCGGAAATAAAATTAATTACAAACAGAGACAGAATTTTAAGTAGCAAGGTACAAATATCTAGACTATTACATCAAATCACATAATATAAACTAGACCCGAATCCCAAAGCTCTATCATCAGCTAAGTACCAAGGTGTTGGAACAGGTTCTAATGTACTTCAAGCTCTTTCAAGTCCCGACCTAAGAACTAGGTCCAGCCAATCCTTTGCCTTTACCTGAAAAATAATGCAACAACGGGTAAGCTTATTTGCTTAGTGAGAATGTAGAATTTCACATTTAACATGCAATTATGAACGCGGAAGCACATGCACTGCACTCGGCTCATGCACGGCTCAGCTCTATATGCACTGCACTAGGCTCATGCACAGCTCAATCTCGAAGGGTCATTGGCCAATTAATGCTCTTTTGATGCGCGACTTTGCTCAGCTCCCAGTTATAAAACTGTTGTTGCTCTTGAGACTTTTAGACAAATTCATAAGGAATGCTCGGATGATGATAAATCCATACACACGCATCATTAGTGGGGATCAGCCACGTACTGGGCTAGCTACCAGTAAAAGCTCTATATGGATATCATCGGAATGCTCAGCTCTAGCTACCCTCTGTGCTTTCATCACGTAAATCAGCACATCATAAGCCTAACATTAACCCAACACTGAGCAATAGTGATGGTGTTAAGCTTAACAATCAAGTGACTCGTCAAAGAATCGAATCTAGAAGAAGAAATACTCAGCTCAACAAATCATAGTAAATATACTATGACAATATTTCAATAAGCTCAAGATCAGAATATCAATAAATCAGAATCATGCAACAAAAGTCTCAATTCACATAATATGCAGTTAAAATGAAATCTACAACTCACAGTTACTGGCTATTTGTGCTCTTTTAGTTTCTGGCTCTGGCTCTGTTGCTCACAATCTGTAGTGGATAGAACCACTATCTGATTTATATCAGACTTTCAGTTGCTCGACATTTTGCTCGTTGCTCAATCTGTTATTAATATCATTTCTGATATTTATTAGTTCTTATATCATCTGAATAATATATATTCAGTGTTCATCATTTATGCTCAAGATTCATTCGTTGGTCTTTGATATCAAAATCTTATATTTTGATCATATTATCATCAATCTCTTAAATCTTATCGGAATCTTTCTATTCTTTGTCAAAATATCAAAATAAGTTATCAATTTCGGACCATCCGGATTCGGACCATCCGGATTCGGACATATCCGGATCTGGCACCCGAATTCGGACAAGTCCGAAATGGTTGTCCTAATTCGGACCAAGCCTGGATTCGGTTCATCATCCGAAATTGATACCATCCGAAGATCGTCCGAGTTCGGACCTTCTTCCGTCCGAAACGGTACATTATCCAAAATTAATACTATCCGAACTCGGATCATCCGAGTTCGGACCAATACTTAACAAAATATTTATTTGTTATCCGAAGTACGGGACCGAAATGGATTTCATCCGAATTACGTGGTCCGAAATGGGACATCATCCGAATTCGGGTCATCCGAATTCGGATCCCACACTTGTTACTTTTCCAGAAATTGTTCTTGGTGTTCTTGGTGTTCTTCATACGGATTTTATTAATAATTATCAAACTTTCATTTTTATCAACATGCAATGAAATATATTGATGTAATATCACTATTTGAGTGTTTTTATACTAATTTCCCTATTAATAACATCATTAATTTGTCAAGATCATCCAAAATTCATCATTTTTTGTCAAGAACACTATTTTTAACAAAATTTCCGATTTCTTCATTATTTGAACAATCTGATTACTAATTCTTGTTTCTGTTTCATTTATATACTTCAATTCATCATAATCTTTCATAATTTTACACATGCAACATAAAAATTCATAACTTTAATTCTTGATTTCGGTTATACACAAAACCGAACCAAACTTCATATATTTCGAAATTTAAACGATTGTTACCTCAAATTCTTGTTGTTTGTTGTTGATTGTTGCTAATTGTAACTCCTCCTTGCCTTGATTCTCCAATTAATACACAATTTATGGATATTTTGATGAAATCTTGATGTAGCCGTATACTTTAGAGAGAGATTAGAGAGAGAACCACCAACAAAACTAGGCTTTGCAACTGAGCCTTTACTTTCGGACGTCGCCAACCTCTTCTTGGGGCAATTCCGAGCAAGGTGGCCCACCTGGCCACATTCGTAGCACGCATCAGTTCGCTTAGGGCACGCAGGACGTATGTGTCCCTCTTCCCCACATCCATGGCAAACAATAGGCGACAAACATTCCCCACGATGAAGTTTCCCGCAACGGTTACACGTAGGCACCGAATTGGAAAACTGAGATTTGGACTGAGAGTTGTTGGAGCTAGCAGGCTTCTTTGAGTGCCTTGACGATTGGGAACGTGAACGGGAGTCCACGTTCTTCGAAAATGATTGCTGGGGTTGCTTAAACGTCCCCGACGAAGACTCAACCTTCGCTTTCTTTGATCCTGATAATTCCTGTTCCCTATGGAACAATTCATATTCTCGGAGTCGCGCATACTCCACAGCTTTCTCGAAAGATTCAACTGCGCGAACTGTTACCATCTCGCGGATCTCACTCCGCAGTCCCTCAACAAAATAGTCAGTCTTTTGCTTTTCATCAGCAATCACTGACCCTACAAACATCGCTTTCGAGTTAAACTCGATCAGATAATCGTCCACTGATAGCTCTCCTTGCTGAAACGTCAGGAAGTCTCTTTTTATCTTCTGTACCGCAACAGCCGGACAGAAATGCTTGTCAAACCTGGTTTTGAATTCTTCCCAGGTCATCTTAGCCACGGCGTCTAAGCCCAAAATCTCCGCTTCGGAATCCCACCAAGTTAAAGCAGGACCAACAAATTGTGCAGTTGCGTACTGCACCTTTTTCTCATCATTGACATCGGTGACTCGGAATAACTTCTCAATTGCCTTGATCCAGTCCAAGGCCTCCACAGTAGTTGCTCGTCCATTGAACGCTGGAGGACGACAACCAATGAAGTTCTTATACGACATTCCTCTTTTTGACTTAGAGGAGCCGTGCTTCCGTTCCTTATCTTTCTTGGGCCTTTCTGCCCTACTTCCACTTCCAGCGCCTTCCGTATTATCGTTACTTGCTTGCTCCCCCTCAACATTATTTTTCTTTCCCTGAACGTTCTGGGAAGCAAGTAGTTGGGTCATTAGCTCATTCTGCTGGCGATTTTGCTCCAGCATCTGAGCCATCATCTGCATCATTTGGTCCTCTCTGGACCCTCCACCAGTACGGAAACTGGATTCATTTTCATAATCTGGAGACTGATCCCTGCCTCCCCCATCATTTGAATGTTCTACCTCCTGGTGTAGAACGCGATTCGACTGGTTATCCGACATTGTCTGCAACCAACAGTTACAGGTCGGTTCACACTTCTTTCACACCAAAGTGTACACATGAAATTTATTTGTATGCATATGTATATATATATATAATTATGCTTACGTCAAGTCATAATCTTAAAAGTCTACCCAATATTATCCCATCCTAGGCCAAAGGTCAATTGTAATTGTTATAATATTGCCGCCTAGGTGGGTCAATAACAGCATCTGAAACCGTGCTCAGAGTAGAGTATCGTCGACTATACTCTGTCTATGAGCTCCAGCTCTGATACCAAATTGAAACACCCATACAACTAATACGAGTATTTCGATACCATTATACATTAATTTATACAGAGTACTTGCGGAAATACGATCAAATTAAAACTTTTGCAATTAATAATCATCATCGTGATTCCAAACACTTTGCATAAGACACAACAGAGTGTCGGAAATCACAGAACAATGTAACTGGGGTTACAAGATTAAGTTATCAATTTAGTTACAAACGAATTAATAAACAGTAACTAATTCGCGTAAGTCCAAAAATGGAAGTCTGCTACTCCCGCCCCAATCATCTACAAAATGTTGAGCTCCTATCCGAGCTCCAAACGATATCTAACAACTTGGGCCAGCCGGGCCTTTGCCCTTAACAGATCCTGAAAGGAAATAACAACTATCGGGTAAACAACAAAGTTGTTTAGTGAGATTCTAGATTAAAGTACCATGCGATATATGAATGATGCCATGCAATGCCATGAATTCGACTAACAATTTTGGAGGCCAACTAATGGCTATAAGCTACCACATTGCGGTTACCATACACAAGCTTACCGTACAATGGGTTTACAATCTACTGCTCGATTACCACACCACAGGCTTATCGATATGCAGTTTACAATGATGCCATACGATTACCACCACAGGCTTATCGTTTTACAGGCAATAATGGTTACCACACTCAGGCTTACCATTATGATTCCGCTGGGTTACCACACTCAGGCTTACCGTCTCGGCGGAGAGGTCAAACGAACGATCAACAACTTATCAACCGAGTGATAAACAATAATTATGATGTATGTGATGGCAAAGCATGAAAATGACAATAATGATACGAAAGCAGTAACATACAATTCATGATATGCATACAAATACGTTAATACTAGAACTCACAGTGATACACAATACGCTCTCGGCCCCAAAACCGAGTTATAATTGTCAATGTAAGAGTGATAGTCTTCACGCGACTTAACCCGTCAAAACCCCTACAAGTAGGTTCATAATATAATATTTATAAGTCTCACCGCTTACAATTTCTCAACTTTGATCCGGACATATTAGTCGTAAAACCTAATTAATTTTCGGTATCGACCAACATAATTATTTTGGCCTAATTATCCTTCACAATTGGGGATATAAGCTATTTTGGTGAATGATCCCGAGGACTAATTATAATTACAATTTCTGGCCGGAACTGGGCTCAACTTGCCGAGTTTCCATCCGAATTCGGATCAGCACCAGCCGGACTTCGGGTCATCCGAGTTCGGTTCAGGGACCATCCGAACTTCGGTCCAATTCGTCTGAGGTACGGCCCGAACTTGGTCCTAGGCACATCCGAATTTCGGACCTACACATCCGAATTTCAAGCCATCCGGATTCGGATCAGGGACCATCCGAATTTCGGATCCCTTCCAATCGAAGCACGGTCCAAACTCCGAATTTCGGACCACCCCATCCGAATTCGGATCCCAAGTCATCCGGATCCTTTAACTTAGAATTTTTTTCTTTCAAAATCAAGGGTAACTCGGGTGCAGGTCTGCACTTTTTGCCCCTTCGGATTTAATGCTCAAAACTACCAAAACTTTTCATATTTATTACAAACGGCTTGGGGTCATTCCCAAACATATATATACCCTTTATAACACATTTTAAGCCGTCAAGAACACCATTTTATTCCTTTTGAATCTTCAAGAGTTCATAAACTCCATTTTCAGGTTTTTGAGCTAAAACCCATCAAAATCCATAAAACTTGAAAAATATGTTTTAAAATGATGATTCTAACTATATTTCATTATCATACCTCAAGATCTAACGATTTCTCCATAACATTCATAAAAACCCATTTGGGTTTCTCATCTTCTTCAAACGAAGATGGAGAGGAGAAGAACAAGCAAGAGATTTATATAAAATAAATGAGGTTACCTCTTGGATCTTTCGAAACCAACAAGAATCTCCCAATAAAAGTCTGATTTGGATTCTTCTTCCTCTTCTCTTTTTCTCTCTATTTTGGAGTTTTGGAAAAGGATGAACACACACATATGTGTGTGTTTGTCTGCGTATGTATAAAGCCAAAAAGAAGAAGATTTCTTCTTCTTTTTCTTTCCAACCCACAACTTTCACATATTTACCATTTATACCTTGGAATTAATTGCATTTCTTTTAAAGTCCCCACTACACATTTAAAACATATATGTATAATAGTTTCCAACACCATCATTTATCTATATATATTACAAAATTAATTAATATTCCAATTCTCGAAATTCCTTACAATGAATATTATTTATTGATTATCTTAAATAATCGGGCCGTTACACTTTACTTATTCATGTGACATTTTACAAGTTACTGAAAAGTTCAAAAAATAAATTTAGTGTTTCACATTATTCAAAACATATACATCTTTAATCATATGACATTTATTCGATACGTTGCTCGTGAAGACATCATATCAAGATGTTAACATAGACTTTATGTGAGAATTAGGCTTGACAATAAAAACTCATACCCGATGATGAACATGTAACTCGACCCCGATTTGATCGAGGAATCCCTAAGTTGACCGGGAATGAGGATGGAGAATCCCCGACTTAGAATAACGGGGATGGGGCGGGGATGGGGGAGATTTTAATCACCGACCCCAGTTATATTCTATGTTTTAATATAAATTATTATGTATATATAACTTTATAATGTATATAATTAACTACATTTTATATAATATAATAAATATCAATGTATATGACTTCCTATGATTTAAAATACTATGTTTTATTTCTTAATATTGGTTTTATGAATCTTTTGCATGCATTTTTTATTTTAGTTTTATTATAAATAATAAATTATATATGTAAATAACTCATATATGTTAGAAGTGATTTGTTTTAAAGTTTATTAACATATTTTTTCTACTAAACTATTATTTATAGTTTAAACATAAAAATCTTTTAGGAGTTTGAAAAACCCGATTCCCTGATAGGATCCCCGATCCCTGATTGAACAATAACAATATCTAACAACGTTTTCATAAGATTTCAATTTGGATAACATACTAAAATGAGATTCCCGTCCTGACGGAGATGGGGTCAGGGATGGAGGAGATGTTTAAGAAGCTAGGACAGGAACGAGAAATGAGATTCTCGTCCCGCCCCATTGCCATGCCTAGTGACAATCTATGTATACAATGACACGTTGACATAACATAATATGATGTTATATTTATTGTTATTATAACTGAGCACACTCGGATGATAGATTACTCTTTTGTTATAATAATTAATCTTTTAAAAAACATGATATTACAAAATTGAAAAAGAAACCAATCAACTTTTTTTTATTTTTTTAATTAAGTCACTAATTTTTTTTAATTGTTTAAGTCTCTAAACTTTGATTGTCTTATTCAAAAATATATATTTTTGACTGACTACCGGATTAGCCAATAAAACACAATTGATAAAACAAAAAATTAAGGTTTTAATCGATAAAATAGGGATAATTGCGCAAAAAACCCCAAACTTGTCCTTTTTTTGTGATTAAAACCCCAAACCATTTTTCGTTGCAAAGAAAACCCCGAACTAACTAAAAATCAGTAAATCAAGGTTTTATCAATGAGTAACTGGTTGAAACCTGTTATTAATCCTACGTGAACTGGTAAATAACCAACGTAGAATAAATATTAATTGTTGAATCCGATTTCCAAGTATTACATATCATTTTTAACGCTCGTAGATGAGGTAATCCCGTTTAAAAATTACAATTAAAAATTATCAACGTGGTTAAAAATGATGTGTAATACTTGAAAATCGGTTTCAACAATTAAAATTTATTATACGTAGGTTATTTACCGGTGCACGTAGGATTAATAACCGGTTTCAACCCGTTACTCATTGATAAAACCTTGATTTACGGATTTTTAGTTAGTTCGGGGTTTTCTATGCAACGAAAAATGGTTTGGGGTTTTAATCACAAAAAGCGGACAAGTTTGGGGTTTTTTGCGCAATTATCCCGATAAAATATGAAAAATTTGTGGGTTTTTCCAACATTAATAAAGTAAAAAAAGACTAATGTTAATTGTTTGGTAATCGGTCAAACAGGTCAAATATATTATTTTGAATAAAACAAAAAATAATTTAGAGACTTAATCAATAAGAAAAAAAGTTTAGGTACTTTAATCACGTTAATAAAAGAGTTGATACGGTTTTTTCAATATTAACCCAAATAAAAGTGTCGTAATAAAAAACTTAAAAAATAAGTTTTGTAAAGTATGTTATTATAATTTACGGGAATGAAAAATAAATAAATTAAGAAAAAAAAACGAAAGGTATTTGAAAATACTAAATAAATTTAATATTCATTTGATTGACTTCTTACACTAACGACGTTTTCATAAGATTTCCTCAATTTAATATAATTTCCATCCTTGCAACTAAAAAATACTCATAAAAGTCACTTGACTTAAAACTTATAGAAAAAACTCTCGAAAAATCTCATAAAAAATCATAATTCGTAAAATAACAAAAGTATGTTAGTTTTTTGATCGAAAAGTATCAAAAAGTACGTTAGTTTTTTTTGTATAATTTTGCTGGAAAAAAAATAATTAAGAAAACACAAAGGAGGGAGAGTGAGTTGATCCCCACCACGCAGATAACTATTCAACGGCATTGTTTCGCGGCTAAATTAGGGTTCATTCTCTCTCTCTTGATCACCATTCATCAATCTTCACCAAATAATCTGTTCTTCCCCTTTTCTTAAGGATTTTCTGTTTCTCACATTCTTGATTTTTTCCTCTTACTATTATTCAATTTTCCCCTTTGCATTTTTTCTCTAGGGTTGCTTTCGTTGAAAAACCTCCAAAAATGCCAATTTTTCTTAACAAACAATGGTGAATTTGTCAGAAGAAAAAGTGAGACAGTAGAACAAGAAGAAGAAAAGTGATCAGGTCTTCTGAGAATACAAGAAGATCTGAGGCTCAATTTTGAAGAAATATGAGCGCTTCAAGGTTCATAAAGTGCGTCACTGTTGGTGATGGGGCTGTTGGAAAGACATGTCTCTTGATTTCATACACCAGCAATTCTTTCCCTACGGTGATTGTTTATCCCTCTTTAATTTACATTTCCATCTGTTTCCTGTTTATCCCCAATTTTCATCATTTTCATTTCTGTCTAATTTCTTGGGGAAGGGAAGGTACAATTGGTATAATGAGCAAATTTTCTTTGTGATACTTGTTATATGATGTGTATTTCAATTGTGGAGAAGAAGCCTCACATTGCAATTGGTTCCCTGTGTGTCCAGATTCCAGAATTTTAAATGTTTGACTAGCGACATGCTTTTTGATTCATTTCTGATTGTTTATGATTAATTTAATAAATAAGAGCTCAAGATTTCAAGTTTATAATCAATGTATGGTCCTCATCATGTGAAATAGGGATTATAGTGTAATTTGTTTTCACATTATACGATATGATTAAGCCTCATTACTGAAGAAAATATTATGTCCTGACTTTGACTATTGTTTATCGAATCTTGGTCAGCATGATTGGTTTCAGGAGAGGATTGTTAATCTTAAGTACACACGAACACACATAATCTGTGTTTGCTTTTATTAAGCTCAACCTTTTGCGAATAAAGATAAAATTTGTTTATTTGTTGTTCCCGATCATTTAGAGACAGATTGACAAAGTTTCTTTTGGGATTAATTGTATCTGACTTATTGTGATAGTCTCCCCCACATATCAAAGG
The DNA here is from genome assembly GCA_020465985.1 of Centrapalus pauciflorus. Classification (NCBI taxonomy): domain Eukaryota; kingdom Viridiplantae; phylum Streptophyta; class Magnoliopsida; order Asterales; family Asteraceae; genus Centrapalus; species Centrapalus pauciflorus. Next base: position 66,706 of record JAANYP010002900.1, on the reverse strand, counting down.
TTAAATCTTTAATTTTGTTTTCATTTTTCTTTCTGAACAGGATTATGTGCCAACCGTATTTGATAATTTCAGTGCGAATGTCGTTGTCAATGGCAGCACTGTCAATCTAGGCTTGTGGGACACTGCTGGTAACCTTATGAAACATCATCTATCACTTTCACTTGAAGGAACTTTGATTTACTTCTTCTGAGATTTGAATTTGACATTGTGTTGAACAGGACAGGAAGATTATAACAGACTAAGACCATTGAGTTATCGTGGTGCTGATGTTTTCATTCTGGCGTTCTCTCTCATTAGTAAGGCTAGCTATGAAAACGTCTCCAAGAAGGTGAACCTCTCATTTTCGCCTCCAAATTACTTATAGCTACCACATATTCTACTGACATTTTTTCTTTTCATTTCTTTTCACTTTGTTCTCAGTGGATTCCAGAATTGAAGCATTACGCTCCTGGAGTTCCAATTGTCCTTGTTGGGACCAAAGTCGGTTAGTTACTTTATGAACATTATATATTTTCAGCTGTACAAATTGAGGTTCATAATTTGTCCTGGTGTTGGTGTTTCTATAAACAAAATGACATTGATAAGTTGTCGAAAATGTTAAATTCCATTGTTCATTTGTTAACACTTTATGAAATGATGAATTTGTATCTTGGTGGATTTTAGATCTTCGGGATGATAAGCAGTTCTTCGCTGAGCATCCTAATGCAGTTCCCATTGCAAATGCTCAGGTAAAGATTATTACTACTAACTTATTACCCTCTTCTTCTAGTAATACCTGTAACTTTTTGGTTATGACATGGTTTAATTAATGAATTACCAGAATATCCTTAAATTTGGCAGCTAGGAGACTGTGAGCAGAAGTGATGCCTATCTTAGTTTGAATGTTACACAATAAATGAATGCTTTATATTAAATATGCATCATCCCAAAATGAAACAAATTTACAGGATGGATCGGAGTACCGCGAATTAGAAATGCACAAAACGACCAAACTTTGTGGAGGAGGGACTGGTTACTTGGTTAGATCCATTGATCATAAATCCCTACATTTTTAACTAAAGCCTGATTATTGTTTTTTTTGGACATTATAACTTATTTCTTGTGCTAATGAAATATGAATCATGACTTTACATATGTTCCAAAAATTCAATTAACACATTAGCTAATAAATGTCAACCAAAAATGTTAGCCTGAAGTTATTAATACTTTAGACCAAGTGATTGCACGTCAAGCCTGCCAGGCCCGGAAGGCTACAGAGTTGAGTATGGTTGCATATGCAATAGAACAACTAGCAAAGACTTTTATCTTGAACCCTTGTAAACTGAAGCAGCCTTGGTGCACTTAGGTTCCGTTATTTAGGGAGTAGCTGAGATTGCTAAAGGATTAAAAAAAAGATGGCTTTAATTTTCTTTCTTTTACCTTACAATGTATCTTTTTGGACTTGTTATAAGGGAGAAGAACTAAGGAAGACGATTGGAGCTCCCACATACATTGAATGTAGTGCAAAAACGCAAGAGGTACGTATAATCTTCTTTCCATTTCGAGATTATTGTACTATCGATCGTAAGGGTGCTCTTATGCGTCTTTATGCTGTTAGAATGTCAAGGCAGTTTTCGATGCTGCCATTAAAGTTGTCCTGCAACCTCCGAGTTCAAAGAAAAAGAAGGGAAAAGGTCAAAAGGGCTGCTCTATATTGTGAATCAACAATGGAGTCCGTTGAGAGATAAGGCCTACTACACCTACACTTGTGGTTTTTTTTTTACCTTTCTGCCCTTTCTTTTCAAGGAAGTCGTCGAAGCTAACCAGTGATCATTTGGCTTGCCGTGTGCCTCCATCTTTTTTAGATGTTCCAGTCACTTCCCTTGTTAGGCCTTCCAGGTTCCTCCCTACCCGGTTTTTGATTTGATCTTATATGTATTAGGTTCGCCGGAGATCCACCTAGAGTCCTAGATTTGGAAAAGAAAAACAAAAAATAAAACTTGTCTTGGTTCTTTTTTCATTATTCGTTTCATTTCATTTGTCTATGATCGTTAAGTACTTTTGTCGGAGGCTTTGTTACCACATTAATTCCATAGTCGGCTAAAATTTTCGTACCACATTTGAGTTTTCAGAATGCTGTTATTGTTCATAATGTCATCTGGCAGCTTTGATGTTCAGTTTTGTTGTTTTTTGAGCTTTTCGCGATTGCTGAAGTTATGTGTTTTACTTTTTGCATGATTGATACTAATTCCGTATAATTTAAACGAAGATATGAGGATCAAATGTTCAATGCCTAATAAACGAACAATTATAAATATTTACAAGAAGGTTGAGCGAACCCTTCCCCCAAAGACCGTGTCTTGTCACAAGACCTGTCAACCATATGAGTTGAACTTGAATCGTTTTACAAATCTTCTCTTCGAAAACTTGAGTGTTTTCACTAATACTATATTTGTTTGTAATTATTAACAGTTGATTATAAGCTTGTGACTTTATAAACTTATGACATTTATAATTTGTATGTACTTTTATATTTTAAACAGGTTTTTGCAAGATTTGTGATATAAAAATAGGGTTAACCACCAAAGATAGCAACAGTTTTTTTATATTTTTATCGTTTATAGTAACATTTTTAATATTTTATCATAAATAACATCAACTTTTACATTTTTTTAACGTTTATAACAATGAGTGACCTGAAACCAGTTATGGTAGGTCACCATAACCAAACATCCCTTTCTATAACCAAACACCATCTATCTTATTGGAATCAATTTTCTGATTTTAGGTGATGGTTCTTGATTGATTAAGGTGTGCATCTAGTTTAATATTTTGTTGAAGATTCCTTATTAATGTTGTGATTTTAGTTGAAAAATCTTGATATTTTGGTTAATTTTTAACGACAAAAATGCAATAACTTATTGGTATTCTTTATCATTTTATATAAACGATCATGTATTGCCTTCGTCTTCCTATTGTGATCCTTCATCCTCCATTGCTTGCTTCTTTCTTTGACATACGTTAAACAAAAATGGTGATGTGCTACTGTGGTGCTCTTGTTGTTATTGTTACATCAAGGACTTTGTCCAACTAATTACTCCCAAAATATAATATCTAAAAGTTTGTTTACACTGAATTTGCAATAAAAATAACCCAAATTGTTATAAATTATTGTAAACAGGGAACTAGATGCAGGTTCGTAGGGTGGGTTGACAGCAATATATAACAACTTAGTGTTATTTTCATTGCAAATCAGTGTAAGCAAACTTATAGAACTTATATATTGAGAGCAATTGTAAAATTGCCGACCTGAATTCAATGAAGCTCACAATGTTACAATAATAATAGGAGCACCACAGAAGTACATTACCATTTTTGCTCAACGCATGTCAAAGAAAGAAGCAAGCAATGGAGGATGAATGAATTGCAGTAGGAAGACGAAGGCAATGGAGGATTTTTTATTTATAACAAAAAAGAATAAGCTAACATGTTAGTTGTAGCGTTGAACTAACCAGTGGAAAAGACTAAAATACCCTCTTGTGCGTTGTATGTGATGAGACTTAACAGTGCCCATCTAACACCGTGAGTGGAAGGAACCATAAAAGCAAACAATAAAAACAAGGACCACTGATATAACATATAAAATTCAGTGATGAAATTCATAATTTTAAGCAAATGATAGGACGATTTATCTAATTTACTCTATAGATTTTACCTTATTACAATATATATTATATATTTTTAAAAGCTTGTATTTTTTTTTATTAGAAAGAAAATATCTTGATGCCCCGTAAAGAAGTTTAGTGAATCCACAGTATTATTATTATTATTATTATTATTATTATTATTATTATTATTATTATTATTATTATTATTATTATTATTATTATTATTATTATTATTATTATTATTATTATTATTATTATTATTTATTATTTATTTTTTATTTTTTATTTTTTCAATATGCATTTAAGGGTAGTCTGGATTTATATTTAAAAATTATAAGTAGCATTTAAATAGTGAGAATCAACTAATACAAGGGTGTTTAATTTTGGGTGGGACCGAAATCTATCTAGTGTAAAATGCAATTTTTGTTGTGTATGAAAAACATTCTTACGATCATAAAGAAAACATAGACAATATATGATGACCATGCAAAAATAACTCAATTTAACCTAACAACCTTTAAGTTTTTTGAATTCATCAATTACAAACTTCTAAATCAAAATGCTATATTATATTTTAGAACAAGTTGCAATAATGTTTCATTCATATCATAGTGTTGTAAACGAACCTAACGTTCAATGAACCGTTCGCAAACCGTTCAACTGGAAGTTCGTTTAATTAAATGAACAAACATGAACATATGCTTCGTTCGTTCATCTATGTTCGTGAATGTTTGGTTGCGTTTGTTCATTTATATTCGTTCATTTATGTTCGTTTACATTCATTTGTTTATGTTCGTTCGTTTATTTATAATGAGTCTGACATTTATATATTATATTTAATACATATATATTACTAATTAGTTAATTAATTAATAATACAAATTTAGACTTAAACTTCAAACTCTAGTACTGATGTTATTGGTGACATTGAATGAAGATAAAAGAAGATTCAAATGCTTGAAAGATATCAATTTAGTATTGAAATTCAGTTTCTTGATTCTTAAGGCATTAATTTACTGTTATCGTTGTAGTTTAAATATAGAAATTATGAATGTGTTAACGTAATTTGAAAACTAAGAATCATGTGTTGTGAGTTTTGTTTTTAATTAAAAAGGTTCGTTTGTTTATATTCATTCATATCATAGTGTTGTAAACGAACCTAACGTTCAATGAACCGTTCGCAAACCGTTCAACTGGAAGTTCGTTTAATTAAATGAACAAACATGAACATATGCTTCGTTCGTTCATCTATGTTCGTGAATGTTTGGTTGCGTTTGTTCATTTATATTCGTTCATTTATGTTCGTTTACATTCATTTGTTTATGTTCGTTCGTTTATTTATAATGAGTCTGACATTTATATATTATATTTAATACATATATATTACTAATTAGTTAATTAATTAATAATACAAATTTAGACTTAAACTTCAAACTCTAGTACTGATGTTATTGGTGACATTGAATGAAGATAAAAGAAGATTCAAATGCTTGAAAGATATCAATTTAGTATTGAAATTCAGTTTCTTGATTCTTAAGGCATTAATTTACTGTTATCGTTGTAGTTTAAATATAGAAATTATGAATGTGTTAACGTAATTTGAAAACTAAGAATCATGTGTTGTGAGTTTTGTTTTTAATTAAAAAGGTTTGTTTGTTTATATTCATTCATGTTCAGTTGTATTTATTTATGTTTGTTTAATTATTTATATATTCGTTCTTTTATGTCCGGTTATCCGTCAAAAAAAATAAATGGAACATAAACCTACTTATGCTTATTCGGCTGTGGGCCTGTGGCCTGTTGGAAGGATGGATTACAGGGGCCAAACTTTTAAAGAATATATTTTTATTGGCAAAACCCCTCTGGCCTCGTAGGTGCACAAAAAAAAATCCGCATATCAGATTTTTATCCGAAACCGATTTGGTTAGAACCATATCTTTTTATTTGGATCGGTTTTTAACCCGAACCAGTTATTTGACCATTTATGTATTTATTTGGCTTGGCCAACCGGATTTTTTACCGGATAAATCCGAAAAGATATCCGAATTATAATTATATATTTGTAAATATAATTAGTGTTTTTAAACTTTTTATATATTTATAATCAAATATATCAAAAAATATACGTGTTAACTTAATCTATAATTATATATTTGTAAAATAATTATAAAAAAGATGATGTGTTTGGTATAAATGTATAAAAATATAAATTTATAATTATATTTGTTTAATAGATTTGTTAAGCCCAAAAAAAAAAAAGAAACCTAGCCAAAAAAAGAAAAAAGCAAGCCCAAAAGGAAATTTTTTTTTAAAAACCGGTTTTTTTAAAACCGGTTTTAGAAAAATCTAGTTTTTTTCTATCCGGAACCGGTTATACAGGTTACATTTTTTTTGGTAAAAAACTGGTTGAAATCCGATCCGATTTTTTTTCAAAAAATCTGTACCGGTTTAAAACCGATCCGGTTCGGTTACAATCCGAAAAAAATGCGCACCTCTACTCATCTCCATAAAGTTTTGTCCTTGTTTGATGACTTTGATAATTCCAAAGTCCTTAATTGCAAGTTTAAGGCATGTTTAGTTAACTTATTTCTAGTAAAAAATTTGTCGGAAACAAGAGTGTTTAGGAAACGCATTTAGATCCAATGTTTTTTGATGTTTTTATTTATTAATTTTCAGTTTTCAATGTTTAATTATCTATTGAAAACTCCATTTTGATATTTTCAAACTGCATTTTCGTTTTCAAATGAGAAATGGAAAGTTTTGTAGAGAGAATGTGTGTGATGATTAAATGAAAACTAAAAAACCTTTTAACCATTCTAAACATTTTTTGCTTATAGAATGTGTTTTCAAAAAAACTCTTGTTGTTTTCAGTTTTATTAAAAACTCAAACTACGAAATTCGACTTGGCACGTGTATTTGTTTTATTGGATTATTAATTTATTAATATTTAGTTGGTCAAATAACATCCCGATTAGTGGATTATACGTGTCGGGATTGAGATATATGTGGCATTGAGTTATTATTTTAGCGGATTATTAATAATCATGAGATCACAAATTTAAGTGGATTAAATTGATATTAATATTAAAAATGTGATACCGGGTTCGGATATTCAGGTACCGGGTTACTAAAAATAGCAAGGATATATATATATATATATATATATATATATATATATATATATATATATATATATATATATATATATATATATATACACACACACACCTTTTTGAATCTCTTTTCCTTATTTGGCATCATACAAGAAAACGTGAGTGTGTGTGTGGGCTTCGTTGGAGCAGAAAAGGGAAACATAAACCCTTCAATTATTGCTGTGAATTCAATTCCAAGATCACCATCATCATCTCTTTGTGTTCTTCAGCTAGCAAGGTAAGAAAGCTATGGATTGCAACCTAAATTCGTGTTATATATTGTTATGATGTGGGAATTGGCTACTGAGCCCGTAGGGTAAAAGTATGTGTCGAGTTGGGGAGTTATGGAGTCTGGAAATCGAGTTGGGGTGGTGATAAACCCTGGAACAGCCATGGCAATGAAACAGAGCGTACATGTCTGATCGTGATCACAGTCGCGATGAGTGTAACGTGGTCAGGGTAGTGCGAGCAGCGATTGAGAGCGTAGCCGAGATCCTGAGCGCGACTGCGATGGGTTTGAGTGCGGGCCGCGACCCTTTTATTTGGGCCAGCTATGGTTTTGGACTTTGAGGCCTAATTGTGATTACTTTTGGGTCCGATTCAGTTACAAGGTCAGTGTATGAGTCTGTTATAAGTATTTATTGGGTTTGAATTTATATTTTGGGATTCGTTATGTATACAGGGTTGAGCCGCCAGCGAGTTGAGGCAACGTCCAGAAGGGTCAGTGAGACAGATTGCTAGTGATCAGGTGAGTACACGAGTCTTTTCAAACGAGCGCTCTATTTTACGATTTTTATTGTATTAATTGTGTGATTGCTATGAGATAATTGAGACAGAGATGTGGCGCCTCCAATATGATGTTATTTACCTTTATTATATGTGATGTGTCTATGAGTTGAGATCAAATCCAGAGAATCCGCGTGGGCGATCGCGCAGGCTGACTGTCCCTAACCAGTTATGAAGTATCGAGCTGCTGTGTACAGTCTGCTGTGTACAATCCGTATATATACAACAGAGTTATTCCCGGGTCGCTCCTGTGGTTATTGAGTAGTTAACCACTGCTGTGTACAGTCTGTTAGCCGGGGAACAGCGTCCTCATTGAGTTGAGTTTTGTATCGAGCTCTGAGACTACATTAGAGATTATGACGCGTACTTGAGTTACGTGTGTTGAGTTGCATGCTATCATATGTGCTATGTGTTGTGTTATGTTTTTATTCCTGCAGAGTCTAACCCTCACGTACTCACGAGCTTCCCAGCTTACGTTTTCGAGTCTAACCGTTAATGATAAAACATATTTTTTAAAAATACACATCCAAAATTAATTGTGCTTCTGTAATATAATGATATGAAAATCACCTAAACACATACTTATACATGATTGATTCATTTTGATGATTAAAATTTTTCTTTTTTCCTTTAATTCAATAATTAAACTATGACCAAATGATCATAAACATCATTACATACTTTTATCAATGATCCAAATTTATAATTAATTTTTTAACTTTTGTTTGATGATTAAACTTTGATCACTTGTTACGAAATACCATCATACTTCATTATTGTTTCATATTTATAGAGGCTTTCTTAAACAAAGTACTTTCAAAAGAATTTTTACATGAATATTGTTAAAACAATAGCTTATATACATTTTCTAAAACAATGGTTTTTAAACATTTTAAAACAATATTCTAAATGATGTTCTTAGAAAAAACTTACACAAAATTTGTTAACATTTTTAGAACGTTTAAAAAGCTTTTGTTTTAAAAAAATAAATATTTATACATATCCCGTCACTCAAACTCTTTTTATGAATTTTAACCACTCAAACTTAAATTTGTTCCAATATATGACTTTTATAAAATAACAAGCGTCACAAAATATCATTATATTTTTATATTTACATGGTTAATCTATTTTTTTGTAATTAAACTTCTTTATGCTTCAACTTGGTAACAAAAATTTGATCATATACACACCAATATATTTTTATTATATACCCATTACATTAACTAAACCTTTTCTTGATTATGATTTATAATTAAGCTTTAAATATATGTTACAACACATCATCAAATTTTCGTTTAATGATCTATATTTATATATATTTTCTAAAACAATATAAAAGTTTCTAAAAATGATTTTAAACATTTTATAAACAGAGTTACCTCTGTATTTTTTAAAAATAAAATTATTTTAAAAACAATTTGTAGAACCAAAGTTTTTTTTAAAGTGTTTTAGAACAAAAGTTTCATAAATATTTTTAAAATAAGAGTTTTTTTAATCGTTCTTTAAAGTTTAAACAAACCTTTTTTAAATGTTTTAAATAAGTTAACAAAACTTCCTTTTTTTTCTTCGCTAACTATAAATGTTTGCTTTAAAACACGTTAAGAGAATTTTGTTTTAAAATGGGGGTTTATTATAGAAAAGCCATGTTTTCACATTATTTGCATTGTCGTTCCTCAATGTTATTTTTTTTTCATAAAAGTCCTCGAATTAACTTTTTATTTTTGGTTTAGTAAAATTTGGATATTATACTGGTTATAATTAGTAACAGGTTTTTAAAAACTGAAAAACCGGTTTTTAATGTCTAAATTTCACAAAACAAAAGGAAAAGATTAACTTGAGGACTTTTATGGAAAAAATAATATGAAAGGACGAAAACGCAAAAAAGTAAAATTATGTTGCTTTTTTCATAATAAACCCTTTAAAATGTTTAGAAGACCATTCTTTCAAAAAATATTAAAAAAAAACTATTGTTTTAAAAAATATTAAGTAAAATTGTCTAAAAATTCATTAATATTTTTTTCTTTTATAAACATTTGAAATGTTAGTTTAGAAAACCTTTGTAAATATGGACTTATTATGGTATTTGAAAACATTTCTTCAAAGTCTAACTACCAAACATAAACAAAAAAAATTAAATTATTAAAACAGATCATTAATAAAAATATAACAATGTTTATGACCATTTGATCATAGTTTAATTTACCAAATAAAGAAAAAAAATTTAATTACCAAAATGGATTAGCCATATAAGTGTAATGATGTTTTATGACATCTGTCCTTCAAAAATGATTTATGAAGAGTTAAAAGTAGGCTAATCCAACCAATCTTGCTTGTACAATGGAAAGTGTCACCGGTTTATCTCTCCAGCGAATCAAATTGGCCATAAGGGTGTATTTGTAAAGGGCATTGCTATATGCACACCACTTTCTCCTTAATTTTTACTAATCACATGCCCCCTTACTCACATGATTTTTGTTAATGATGTGAGATCCAACGATTAAAAGTTAATATCTTCTCACATTAAGAAGGGGTGTGTGATTAGCAATTGATGGGATTTGCATATAGAAATACCCTTTGTAAAACTTCCACTATATAAGACCCATCAGGCCATTTTCGAGTCATTTGCATTATCATAGTAATTTAAAATTTTATTTACCAATACTCTATGACCTTTAACTTCTAAGAAATCCATGTCAACATGGTGTGACCGGTTATAGGTTACCACACATCGTATTAGTAAATAAAACAAAGCATACATGCCATATGTATGTAAAAAACTCATGTACCATATCGATTAATTTAGAAAAAGACGTTGATATTGTATCGTCTAAACCAACATATCTTATAGAGTATGTGTTCCATAAAATTTGAGGATGAAGAGGCCTATGAATTCCCTACATTTCGTTTTTTGTGTTTTTAGTGGTTCGAAAGAGGGTTCCGGTGGAAACATTCAAACATATAAATATGGTGAGAAGTGCGAACCATAAATATACACGATTTGTCGAGTAATATGCAAATCATGTTATGTAAAATGCACATCATATTACATAACAGGTTTGCATGTTAAACAATGCACACGACAATACGTGTATTGTGCATGCCATGTTCGGTAAACTGGACATTTATGGTTTCTTTCCACGTGATTATGTTTCTAGTGTCCATATCGAAAAGGTTAACTGTCCATAGAAAGCCTGGAAAACCATGCAAGCATACAAATCCCTGTCGGCTCCTGAACGGTCAATAAGTCTTTCCGCCGACACCATCATACCCCACAAACTTTAACATACAAACCTTAAACCATCATACGACGCTTATAGCCAATTATATGTATGCTTCAGAAAGAATGTATTGCAAAATAAACAGAGACTGTTAGAATCAGGTCTTGAAACAGAATGCATTTATACCCTTAAAAACTATTCAAGATGTTCAAGGTGCATTCAAGAAACAAATTTCTACTCTTCAAATCAAAGATGTTCCTATATCAGAAAGTTAAAAATGACACTTTGTTCTTAGGTTACAAATTCCGAGTACGGAGTGTGGAGAATCTCCCCCATCATAAAACCATCACGTAAGTCAAAAATATAGACAACCATAAAACACTTAAATCTAATGAAGATCAGTACGATATATGCATGCGTAGGAAGTGCAAAAGCAGGAATCATTTCCATACCTGCAGATGTTACATCAAGGATGCACCCATTGACGTAGCAAAAAATCACACCTTAATTGGTTCAAATTTCTCCCCTGTTGCTCCGCCCTTGTCCTTCTGGGACTGGATATATCGAATTGTACTCGCAAAGAACGCATCAGCAGCTGGATCGGATGTTGTCGTATCACTTTGCATTTCGGTTGTCACCAACTCAATCAGTCCCTGAATTGAAGCGACTGTGATTTGTGTGTTGCCCTTCTCGAAGAAGTAGAGATACCTGAAATCACATTGCAGCATGTTAATCCATCTTTTCTCCAAGACGGGATTGGGAAAGTAAGATCAAGGGCGGAATCATTACTTGTTTAGAATCTCGATAAAGAGCATGACTGATCCGCTGCTACCTTTCGTCACATTGGCCATTTGTTGAGCTGCATTTGCAATTCTTAAAGCACGCTTTAAGCAAAGCAATACTCTACATCACAGACAAACAACTTGAATCGATTAATTGAAAAACATGACTTCGGATCCTGAACTCGACAATACTCAGAATGACATGACATGAAGACTTTGTACAACTCACGATCCATCAAGAAAGAAAAAATGCATGATGATGGAAGTGGGCATGATCATGTATGTACCTCTCACCATCCTTGATTCCGTCCTGATCCTCAACCCAGAACAGATGTGAACAAGCATAAACAGCTCTGCACTGGTCTGGCTTCTTCAAGAGCTTTGCCGAATACTAACCACAATGCAAAAAGGGAAAGGTTAATAGAAACAAAAGCTGAATAGTGTAACTTCAACAAGGGTCCATGTGTTTGCAAAAACTTGTTAAGGAGTCAGGACCGACAAATCCAAAGAACCAAACCGCTACCAGCTATATTAGGTTGGGTTCTCAGTTCAAAAGATATACCAAAAACGAATCTCTGTTTGGGAAATTTTCAAAAACCAGCTCTCTGTCTTGTCTGGATTCTGGAACGATAACCAAGCCGGGTTTTTCTAAAATTTTACTTTGTAATTTTGAAACAATCATTATATATTTATATTTTTCAAAACTGCAACCCAAGTTTTTATGCGATTTATGGGACCAAACCGGTGCTAAATCAGAACCAGACTGGTTTAGATCTCGGTCAAATTGTTTATTAACTTTTTGCTTCAGTTCCAGTATTATCTGGTCTGTCCTGATGAGTTGCATATTACAAGTTAAAAATGTTACCCCTGTGGCCTTGTGAGTTAAAGTATCCCTGTTCTCAACCCCGAAGGTGTGCATCCGCTGAAGAGTCCCTATAATGAGGTATAGTGCTGTTACTTGTGCCTTGGAGTCCTGTCACTCAAAGGAAAAAGAGCCAGATAAGAGATAATATCAATGCATCCCCAACCCATTGAACCACACATCTGAGGGTAAGATAAAAGGAAAAATCTAATTTACCGAAATTTCTTCTTCATACAGTATATATGCTTGGGTGAAAAACTCATACGCTACAGGTTCTAGATCACAGTCATTGGCAGCCTGCATAAAGTGAAAGCAGGGTAGTGGAGGTCAGAAGGTGGTAATATCTTGGAGATAATGGGATCAAATCTACATCCCTATTGCCTTCTATTGAAAAATATCTCACATACTCATCTGGGTCAAGAAATATGTATACCTACCTCAGCACATTCCAAGTATAATCTCAATGCAAGATCGGGTACTGGCACTGTTGACAAAACCTCAATTGTCTGATACACGGCGCCAAAATATAAGCATATAACAGTCATAAGTAATCTTCAATTAGAAATTGTATGGAGCTTTAAAATTGTACTTCTTTGTCATGCTTGAACTATGGATTGATGGCAGAGAATTTGTAAATTCAAATTTCATTATGGAGATATAATTCACGAAACCAAGTAGTTCCAGTTACCTGATTCAATATTTGAAAGATCTTCTTTGGTGTGGCTGACGCTGTCTCTTCTTCAGTAACATTCTCATCCTGACTTTGTACTCGCCTAACCAACTGTTAGGTCATAAATGATCCATTTAAAAAGAAAGCAAAAAGAGATATAATGTACAAAGACAACCATGGAGGATCAAACCCCACTAAAGGAACTTCCAGAATAAAAACAACAATAAGGAAGGATATAGCAAAGCTCTCTTTCTCATCTATCAAGTGATATCCACAAAAAAAAATATATAGAAAATTTATGACCTTTCAACCTAAATTCGAATATCTCTGCATGTATCCTCTTATTTTTGTCAAGTTGATTAAAGAGTAAAGACAATCCACTTGACGAAATGAGAGGGAACATATCTTTTAGATACTATTTGCTGACAATAAACCAGATACTAGTTGGCATGATCTCAACTGGTTTCTGTACATAGAATCCATTCTCCCAACATTAATGAAATTTCATAAATATTAGATAATACTATTTTAAAAGGCAATGAGTATGAGACTTGATAATCTTACTACAACAGTGAAAAATTATAATAGTATACGAAGAATGATATATCCTTCAACTGAACACATCCAGCTATATATCCTCGTAAATTATCACAGTTACTATTTGTGCCAGAGTGCATGCGAATAACACGTAGACCAAATATAAACCAGGTCAAACAGATGTAAATTAATCTGAAGGAAGAATTAAACCTTGAGCGCATTATATATAAGTGGAGGAATTGTAAAAGGAAGTCGCTTGGGTCCACCAGTCAGAATATGTTTTTTCACCATACATATTATCTGCAACTCAACAATATACAATTATCAACAACCATATGATGGCAGATATGTTCTATATTCATTAATAATGTAAACATCATTTCATTTTCACATCGTGATGATATTTGCACATCATAAAGTTGATGCTTGTAGAGCTTGAATTAAGAGATGCATGCAACTGCCACATGCTGGAGGTGTAATTGTGTAGACATCATTTTTTTCTGCATATTATGTAAAATTTTGCACTAATAATACACTTTTACTAAAATTTATGAGGTCATGGTGCATGAAATTAATCATCCTTCTATTAATAATCAAGTTGTTTGGTAAAAATTAGAGTGACCTGCGGCAGTTCAGCATGCTTCAAAAGTAGTGAATTAAGCTTAATACGAAATTAACATAATACTTCAAAGATATGATCAAATGATCAGTTAGAAGGATCATAACAAGAATGGCCACATAGATAAATGACTAATAAAAAACAATCTTTACAGAACTGTAAATTTTCATTGGCAATGAAGGCAAGGTTTATCAACATAGATGACAGATACTGGAACAATGACTCAAAAATACATGTCCCTGGTCATAAAATAATCATGCAGCAATACCAAAAATAATCACAAGAAAACATAAAATATTCCCAAGAGGAATACCTTTAACATCTCTTCTGGCTTATCATTATGCAACATTTGAATTAGACGCGCAACAGAATTCTGCTCTTCCTTAAAGTCATCCTCATCCATCTGCGTAAAGCAGAAAAACCTTAATTGAAGATACAAACCTTTGTAAAATGGCATCATGCAACTCCTGTCTCTAGAATCATCAGAAAATTATGCATATTGGTATAAGCGAGATGATGAAATGAAGTAAAATGGAGAAATGTAATCTGATGAATTTAGCTATGAAAGATATGCATGTGGATTAACCTCATCATCACTATCAGCATCCAAATCTTTAATAAGCCCTTTTATTAGTTCAAATAAAGCTCCAACCTACAAAAGAATATTCATTAAGAAGTTGAAAATCTATGTCAAAATAACATGTAAAATGCCACCATACCTTTTCAGCCGTCGAGATGTGAGTCTTGTTTTTCATGATGCTTTGGATTATTACATTGGACATCACTTTGTTAGTCCTATCATCCAAGTATTCCATGACTAGAGGATAGTTTGACAGTTTTAATGCAGTATCTATATCATTATATTTCTCCAATGGAGCACTTAGAAGTGCAACAATCTGCTTTGTTGCTTTGCCTTCCAGCTTTCCTTTGCCAGCAATTTTGCTAACACAAGCACCCTGAAGAAATGGGAACATAAACAATGCCAATGCTACAATCAGTACGTGGCCTAGGTGTAAAGTGATTGATTATAAACCGGAATATTGATTTCATTGACACTATCCAGCCACTGATCCTAAACTATTTGACAGGGTAATATGAATGTTATATTTACACAGTAGATTAGATCATGTGTCTTAACCAATTTCTAACAAACTGGCTCATGAACGCTGAAGTTGCATCCCACAATATGTTAGTGACAATTGACAACATGATTAGTATTATTTAGTTCAAGTCAAGAAGCAAATTTCACAAGAGTGAATCTAGGGAGGCCATCAAGCTCACCATTTCCACATTTTGAAAGAGTAATGAAGTGGATTTTCTTATGTTTTTCTATTAGATATTCCAATACCAAATTAAAAATTAAAACAATACTGATTATCTAAACAAACTCAATTATAAGGAAATCTTATTATTAAAGCAATATAATAATCATTAAAATATACACTTGTCAATGAACAAGTGAACAACAACTCAAAATGAACAAGGTGGGATGTGCACAAAACCTTTGGTCGTAGTCATCATAAAGTCCTTTCTTTTTTGTTTTAGCATGAGTGGAGTATACCAAGATGGTTGTCCTTACATAGGAATGCAAGAAAACTCTATCTGCATGCTAGTAGGCTTCACCTCTTTTTGTTTCATTTTGCCTACCCCAACTAGTTTGCATAGAGATTTTCTTGTGGACATTGTACATTATCCATTTTATGTTGAGTAAACAGTTGTTATAACTTTTCTTGGGGTCTCAAAAGGTCAGAAATATAGCCGGGAACTTCACCAACACATGCGGCAGGATTACAAAAATCTGTATTATATATTCAATATGTGGTCAGTTTACGAAGGACCAATGCAGCCGAACTCTTTCCAAAAATTGAAATTGTTAGGAATTAAGACAAGGACTGGTAAAATTTCTCATTCAGCCAGTTAAAGCATGATGCCATAAAAACGCGGTGTAAACGGGTAACTCAGTAATTGTGGGAACATACTTGAGTACTTTCCTGCTCAAGTTAATGCAGTCCTTGATAGTGATTATGATTCTGCTGCTGCAATTGCAGATCTCAATGAGATGGAATCTGAACTATCAACGGCTAATGTCTTACCAGACCACTATGGTCTAAGTGATGTAACTACTATCATGCTACATATTAACTATTTAACTATCAAGGGCAATACCCATATCATGAAAAATCAAAAGCAATGCCTACATCTAGTTCAAAGTAATAACTATAATTTAACTTTACCATACACAACATCTTTGAATTATGAATCATCGTCCTTCGAATTTACAAAGTTGAAGTGCAGCTACATGCCTACATCTTTCTATACTCGTGTCTTCACCTTCCTCACAATTTTACAAACTTGAAAACCATATCCACCATCAAGTTGAATTCTGTTAGGGAATTTCTCAAACAGACTCCATGAATTTTTATGCTAGACCACTAATGTGAAAGATTACGATTTTTTCATCTTTTGCTCAAAGAACTAAAGAAGTCCACTGTTTGTATATTAATCTAGACTAAAATATCATAATCATTATAGTTCATAGATCTCTAGTTTATTTTAATCGGAAAAGGATAGATCAATCCTTAGATATGAAACTTCTCAGTTCTCTCTGGAGAATAATGGATTAGTCAGGTACTTAACACTACATTGCATTTCCATATGAAGCAAATCAATAGCTTTGTTGGGTAATTTAAATCATTGAACTATAGCAATTTATTCAATGTGCAATTTTGTAGAAGATGAACATAAAAATGCTAAAGAATGGAGTTACAGTTAATCCTCATGGATAACTAGATTCATGCCAATAATACCTTCAACAAAGTAAATAGAAAAATAGCTTAGAGAGGAATATACCAATATTTGATCCACGTAGTCAAGCCGATCAGGATGGACATGAAGTGTAAATGTCAAAAGAGATGAATATAAAGTTACAGCCCCAAAAACAGGCATATCAGTGTGTGCTTCTATCACCTGCATTAGAATTAAGGTAGAAACTGTGAATTACTTGACATTAATCCAAAACATTATAGTTTGGAAGAAATATGACTAATTGGGTTTATAAAGCTGTTACTAATGAGCATTAAAAGATATAGGTCATCTATCCAATACATTAATACAAATCGAATGAAAAACTAAGTGCTAACTAAGAAACAACGAAAAGCTCAAAGAATAAAAATAATGATGTGGTGCTTCCCTAAGAGAATATGATGTACAATGTCTAGACAAAAAGAAGGGAATATAAAAGTAAGATGGCATGTATTTTTTCCTTATATGGAATCCAACAATGTATTTCTATTCAAACAGGTATCTTGAGTCTTGACACCTCATATTCTTTCTTCCAAATACAATCACGAATAGATAATGCAGCCTGCTTCTTTTCCTTCCCTCTCTCATATGTGTGTATATTATTGTGTACTTCTGCATATCTTAATTCACATTGCAGCTAACGTAACATACTATATACTAAGCCAAAAAAAACAAAATAAAGATACAAAATGCCTATTTTGTAACAAGACTTTTGGTGCCAAATTTACATAAAAATGCTCTGAGGGAGTGATATATATTATTTACCTGACCTATGGCACTGTTCAGTTTTGCAAATGCTTCTACTTGGACAAATTCTGGTATAACCTGCAGCAAACTATTATCAGAGCTTATGAAATTGAACTTTTCCGAATTTAGCACATCTTCACTCACCTCAACGCTTGACGCAGCATAATTAGATAGCCTCTCCATTAAACCAGAAAGTACCGTCTTAATGTCAACAGTGGGCTGAATAAAAAGAAGAAAATAGAAATTTAATAACAACATAATCAAACAGAAACTATAAACAAATGTTTATAACAAAAGTGTTAACGATCTTAGCAAATAATCAAGACAGACATCATTGAAGAATCCTCCAAAGAGGGGTAATATTTACTAAGGAAACTTTCAAGTCCAGTAAAGAAACAGCATCAAGCAAAAGGAAAAAGTTAGGCACTACTTTTTCAACTTTGACCATCACTTCTTCAGTGATGTGCCAACATACTAAAATAAGTAATCAAAGTACTGAAACATGGATGTTATTCAGAAACCTTTACAAAACATGAACCCTGGACTCACTGACAATACACTCTACGATTCCTCATAGATGGTAGCAAAGAGTCTCCCTATGTACAGTAAGATAACGGTGTAAACACATCAAGCTCCATGTTCACCAAGACTTCTATGTGCAAAAAAACCTCCCTAGGTACATTGTGAGAACAGTATGCATACCGAGCAATAGGGGTGAGCGACGGGTACCATTTCCCAAACCCGAACCGGTACCGGTACCGACCGATACCGAATTAATATATTCGGTTCGGTATTCGGTTTTTAAATTAGCTAAAATTCGGTACTCTCGGTTCGGTATTCGGTTTTTAAATTAGCTAAAATTCGGTATTCGGAACCGAACCGACACCATATAAAATTATACGGTTCAGTATTCGGTTCTTTCAAAACTAATAATTCGGTTTCGGTATTTTCGGGATCGGTACCGGTTCGGTAAGGTATGGTACCGAGCTCACCCCTACCGAGCAACCACATGTCTTCCAGTGGTAAAAACAGAAAGTCATAATAAACAAATACAGAAAACCACCTCAGGTCAATCACATCGACAAAGAACTAACAATAAGAGAATAAAATCATATATACTTTTCTGTTATATAGTTTCCGCCAACTTCATCTCTAATTCTCTATGCCCCTTATAAAACCACAGATGTTTCATGTTTAGAATGCCTTGATCCAAACACGCTGAATAGATAGCTGTGGTACAAAAGGTATAGTGAGACCAACCTGAAGCTGAGGACAAGCACCCAATAATGTTTCAAGAGTCTGTAAATGGTACTCATCAGGAAAGACTTGAATTATACAATCCATTAAATAATACTGGGCTAGATCATCCTTGCAATTCACAATCTGCACTTGTTGTGAGAATCTTGAGTTCATAACAAGAAACATAACTCATATGTACATTCTCAAACAAAATAATGCCATGCACATCTTACAGACGCATAATACCTGCTCCAGAACTCTGGGAAGAACAACATCTCTATAGAGGTCTAGGTCAATGCCTTCAATCTGACTGAGAACATGTAGATTCTTACCAACCTGACATATGTAATGATATGAAGCAAGTCTTTACATAAGAATATTCCTGGAAACTGTTATACTTTATTGAAATACCACATAGCAATTCAGGTATCAGTTATTTACAAGATCACGAAGCTCATTCCTCTCCTTTTCACGCTTTTCCTTTTCTCGAGCAGGTCCCTGCAGGCCAGAAAGTCCAATTGCAAGCCTCAGATCAACATCAGCAAACATAATAAATTATCTGGAAGCACCTATACTTCAAATGAATCCTGATAAATTCTTTTTAGCTTCATGATATTTAAGCACGGTAGCATGATAAAGGTTATAAGGTTTTACTAACACTTGAACTGACCTGGTGTTGCATTCGAACCCACAGTTTGTTCATCTCCGTGAAGTTTTGAAGCACAAACTCAACAGCATCCATAACAGTGTTTTCATCCCTAGCAAGACAACAATTCATCCACCCATTCAGATCTGGAAAGGGGAGGAGTGCTAGGGTTTCACAATTGAGAGCATTTCAAGGGTAAAAAGGGCAAAAAAACACTTAGGAACTTGACTTTTGGAAGACAAACTTCAAATCATCATCATCATCATCATCAATAATAGATGGGGGAGGTTTTAGTTATATACTTATAGTTCACTTTCGAATATGCTTAGAACATCTTCCTTTCATTGATGATGAACACAACTTGACTTCCATGGGGTGATTTTGTTGGTAATCATTTCAATTTTACTAACCATAAATATTGGATGATATTTCTTTGTTGGATTGATTACTATATCTTGGTAGTTTGTGTTGATTGAATAATTACCAATTTCAAAAGTTAGTTCTTGTGTAACTCTTTTGTCATGGATGTTTGACTATGTTAATAATGAAAACCAAATCTAGTGATCCACTCGCTATTGATTAATTCAATCTTTCAATTAATAAGGACGTGAGACTAGAACTAGTGATAGGATATTAATTTCAAGTTGTCTAGCATGTGTTTAGGCTAAACTGGCATTGGGTGAAAGTCTAATGTGAATTGCCTTTTTATGAAGGTAGACTCGCCCTTCAAGGCATCAAATCAATTAAGTACGCTTGATGCACAACTTGAGGTGGATGACATGAACTTCAAATAATCTTTCCAATAATTGTAGAATCACGGAACTTGACATAAAAACTTGGTTTACCTTGTATAACGATCAATAAAACCCGTTTTTAATTGTTTACCCTTGATATATATGGGGAGTGAACCTAGGTGATTATGTTTGTCTTTATTGATTTAGAGTTTGATTGTGTGTTTACTTTCTAAATAGTGGTTTCAATTAATACTCAACTCCTTCAAAGTTCCTTAAGTAGTTTTTAAGATCAAGTATTTAACACTTTTCATGATAATTATTAATGGAGAGTTTACCATCATCATTCTGTATCACCTCCCTGTGTTCGATACACAGACTTACTTGAGTTATGCTAGTAAACAATACATTATAGTGATTATACTTGCCTATTGTCTATTAGTTTATGGTTTCAATAATCTCTGTTTTATATCAAAAGGTGTGCTTACTTAAGTAGACAGCAGTCTCCTTGAAGAAATTGAAGATAACATAGTTGCACACTTTAGGACAAAACACATTAAGTGATTAATACATTATGATTACAAAAGTATTTTACTAGCCAAGTGAAGTTGGAACATAGCTATAGAGCATTAGAGTGTATGGTTTAATCACTAAGGTTCATCATCTGCTTACCATTGAGTCTCATACACAAGCAAATATAATCTGCATCCTTAATAGTTCGATCTGATTATGAATTTCCATACACACACAGATATACATATGTATGTGTGTGGGCAAACATGTGCCGAAGTATTATTATTGAATTTATTGCTATGTAACCCAAGCCTTGTCTTCTGATTGACATCATTACAAGACACAACGACGAGGAAAAGAGATCTAAGTACTTCAAATTTAGGCTATATTTCAACTTGCAGCTGCCAAGAAAACAATAAACATATGCAAGATAGAGGTCCTCCATAGACTCTACAGTCCATCCATATAGAGGAAATGAAAATGCTGAATAACCCTTGAATTATATGGGACACAACAAAGACATCTCAAACTAGCAGATAAGCCCATCCATATAGCTATGAGTGACAAGTTATTTATCAGTTAAATTGAGAGTATTCAAAATTTCAGAACTTATGTTTGCAATTGATCACCAACACATATAAAAATTCGATAGTCTTACCCTTCATATTCAGAACCAATATCAGGTAATTTATCCCTACTCACTTGAGAGAGATAACTCCTTAGGAAGAGTCCACGCAGAGGATGCTGGATACCACGACACATTTCAACAAGATCTTTTAAAATATCCTTAGCAGGAGCCTCCTTTGACCTAATGTATACAGACCCTACTGTACAAAGTAGATACCTGAATGAATGAAAGCAGGATAAGCAAACTTTATCAACCATACATGTTTGAAATTAACTAGTGAAGAAACATATAATCAACAAATAGTCATAAACCATGGTTACTTTCGCCCTTAACTAGTCACTAGTGTATTAGCTTTATAAAAACACTAAGATGAACAGTCTGTCCTGAATGTGCCCTCAAATGCTTTTTTTAATATGATACTAGTTGGTCGATGAAAGACCCCTATAGGCTTATCCATATGGTTGACACACGGGAGATCCCCATATCTCCCAAAGTAAATGCAATGATTCCCTTTTTGGGGATATACCATAGAAATCCCATGCTCCCTTTTATTGGTAAAGTTTCAATAACTTATCTCTTTGCCTGTTGGTACATTCTCATCATCCTAATTATTTCTGTTTTTTTACCTTGAAGAAATAGAATCGCCATCTCTATAATTCTAATTGTTGAATAAAAAGATACAGGCCACCAAGTACTAATGACATGATTCGACACCAGTAAAATCTAATATACATCTTGTGCCCTTTGCATGCTTATCTCAAAATGTCCTTGCCCCATATACATCTCATGAGCGTAAGTTCAGGGCTGGCAGAAAAGCTAACTGTGCCCTGGCAAGGACTTCATAAACTGATGAAAAATTCTATTACAGAACATTGGTAAACCACAACATAGTATCAAGTTATCTTCGCATCCAACATCATTCTAGTCTATTTCTTTAGATTTAAAGACATTTGAAAACTGCAAACATTTTGAGAGCTGGAAGCTTCCTTGCAGTTTTATCTTCTACAGCTAAAACAGCATCAGATTATAATAACTAGCAAAAGGTAATTCCCACTTACAGTCTCGGCAATATGTTGCCTGCATGCTGCACAAGTTCGTACAGCTCAATAATGGAGCAACCTCGCTTACTCTCCTCCTTGAAAAAGATCTCAAGTTTCCTCAACTCATCAAACGCCCTCATATCTAAACCAAAAACAGAACACATTTCCAGTCACACAATACAATTCCATCATAACACAACAATACTTAATATTCACCACTACATCAGATCAAATAAGAAACGAGTTTGATCAGTTTAATTACAGAGCTCATAGTATTTGTGAGGGGAAAGCCTCGAAGTACGTAGCTCCGACAGCATCTGTGCAGAGTATTTCAACGCGTCCTTTACATTATTCGAATCCTGGAACAATAAATGCACGATACATATAAAACAGTTCATGAATTAGGGCTTGCGTGAATAAAAGAAAGAAATCTCAGCAAAATTAGGGTTTATAGGATCAAAGTTGAATTACCAAAGCGCGATGCATGTAAAAGGCGTTCTGTTGAAGGCCAGCGATGCCGGCTGTCAGCCATTTCTCTTCGTCTTCAACACCTTCAGAGATCATTTTGTGGCCGATCTATCTATCTGTGGTCTGTGGATCAATCAATACGTTGGAATTAATTTAGAGACTTGAGTTGCTGGTTAGTTTTGTGATGTAACCGGCACCGGACACCGGTGATGTGTGTACTTGGATTGGAAAGTCCGCTTTTAGTTTTGGACTGTTAGTCGCCACTCGCCAGGTTATACTTATATGTGCAGCATAATTTTGTGTAGTTTTGGAACAAGGCATTTAGAATTTTTGGATTGATAATTTGGTTTGTACAGAGGAAATAACATGGTTTTTTTAAATGGATAATTACTAAAATAGTCACGTCTCACATTCCTTTATCAAGTTTTAATAATTAAATATTCATTTTACCAACATAGTCACACTTTACCTTAGGGCTAAAGTCGTACGATAACTGTGTACTTTTTAAGGTGTATCGATATAGTACGTGTACTTTTTATATTGTTTATGTGATACATTTACTTTTTATGACCGGTTATTTCGTCTAGCTTTGCGCAGTTGTGGGAGAATCGTCGGTACGAACTTGTTCACCGTTGGATCTGTGTAAAATTTGAGGAGAAGTTTCGCAACACATAGTTCTTCGATCTGGACGGTGGAGATCGTCATTGGAGATTTCTATAGAGGTATGTAGGTGTTTGAAGTTGGCTGTGCAATGTGATTTCTTCTACCAAGTTATCAGAAGGACGAGAGAGTGTATTTGATGCTTCAATCATTGAAATTTGAACATTAATAAAAAAAGAAATTTCACTCTTAACATGTATAGCCAGTAACCGGTTACCAAAGGTATCATATTGGTATGAAAAAATGTAGTACGCGTATCAAATTTGAACGATTCAGAAAGTACACGTGTAATATGAATAATTATAATAGTACACGTACCATATCGATACATTTTAAAAAGTACACAACTATTCTACGACTTTAACCCTTTACGTTACTACATTTACGTGATATGTACTTTTTATTCATATTTTAATGCATTACATTACAAAATGTGTTTGGTAACGTAAATTGTTGTACTTTACGTGACCACTTTAAAATTTTGCTCCTTCCCAATAAAGGTACAAATATGGATTTTGAATAAAAAGTACATTGGGAATGAGCAAATTTTTAAAAGTAGTCACGTAAAGTACAACCATTTACGTTACCAAACACTTTTTGTAACATAATGCATTAAAATATGAATAAAAAGTACATATCACGTAAATGGTGGCAATCACGTAAATGTGGTAACGTAAATTATGGCTATTTTGGTAAAATGAATTTTTAATGGCTAAAACTTGATAAAGAGGTGTGAGATGTGACTATTTTAGTAATTATCCCATTTTTTAAATGGGTTAATTGTCGAAATAACAATCTTTTTGTATTTTTACCGTTAACAGTCATATTATTTATTTTTTATTATTAATAACATCAATTTTGTATTTTTTTTAATCATTTATAGCCATATATGACCTGCAAATTTGCTATAACAGGTCATCCAATTTTTTTATTTCCAAAAATAGCAACATAATTTTACTAATAACAACAATATATCAAATTAAAACAAAAATATCAACATGCGCATACTAAGTGTTCTTGTTAATTTGATGTTCATATGAGTGTTGCAAGCGGCTTGCTGTTTAAACACACCTATACCAAAAATATTAAAGTCCAATCGAATATTTGTTTCAAATTGAACAAAGGACATATTTCAAAAGCAGATTGATACATATACTCTTGAAAAAAATAAGATATTGAACGATTAATCAAAATCAGATTAAAAAGCATTTTCATAAACAAATGATTACCAAGTCATACTATGTTTCAAATGAGATTAGTACGAACAACATAATTATGTTTCAAATGAGACTGGGAGCAATAAAATTCAACCCGAGTTTGTTCCAAATCAGTGCGATGTTATTACTTTTTTTATAGAAATCAAATAGTTACATACATACTGTAGTCCATGATTGATTCTTCAACTAAGTTAGCGTCTCCAATCTGGGAAAAAAAACCTTCTTTTCCATTTAATAAACCCTTGAACTAGATCTCCAAACGAACCATCCGAACTAGATCTAGTCTACAAACAACCCGTTCTAATCAGATCGGTCTCTAAACAAAACTTAAGAAACAAAATCTAAAAAACGACGTTGATGTAGGAACAGAATCATGAAACCCTTTGATGTAATCTAATAGCTAAACCCTTAGAACCCTTCGATGTTGATTTGAAACAAAAACTTTCGCGTGAGAAAACCTTTGAACCTTTTGCTCAATAAACCTTCAATGAGAGTGCTTCTGATGGCTTTATGGTGGTCGGGGTGGTATATTGTGATTGGTGTCACAAAGGTGTAGAAAGAGGGGGGAGGGGCTGGGCAAGAATTACAGATGCAGACCTAAGTATTTCATGCCTAGGGCGAGATAGAAGCAAAAAATATTTTTAGAAATGCAACATATTATTTCTTAAATGAGTTTGGCCAAGATAGAAAATTAATGTCTTTTTAACAATACAACATACTTTTTTAAGAGTTCTTTTTCATTTATTGGGCTGAAAACTATAAAATACATGTGTGGCATAATATATCACTTATCGGACTAAAATGTCACTTCTTGGTATGATGCCCAGGGCGATAGCCAATGTACCCCCCCCCCCCCCTCCTTTAAGGGTCGGCCCTGGGTAGAAAAGAGAACGAGAAGGGATTGAAATTGACAGTGGGTGAATGAATATGGAAAATTCAAATGACAAAGAATATACTAATCACTTCTAAACATGTTTTTTTTTAATAATTTTTTGTTGGTTTTTTAATTCATACCGTTATTGGTAAAAATGTGAAAAAGATGTTATTATTTTTTATAATAGAAAAGTTGGATGACCTGCAAACTTGCGCTATAGATGGAAAAAATACATAAGTTGATGTTATTAATGATAAAAATAAATAATGTGGTTATTAACGACAAAAATATAAAAAATAATTGTTATTATTGACAATTGACCCTTTTTAAATATACTTTTCGATACTTAGTACATATTTATGGGTTAATTATTTTTTTGATCCATCACTAACAAATTTATCTGGTGTATGTTTGTCAGAACTAGTTGTAGCTTTGAGCGGAAGCTTTTGAAAGTTATAATTTTTATAAATGTGATTCAAAAATAGTTATGATTGTAGACTTTATTATTAAATAACTTAAAATAACATTAATAATAATTAAAAATCATACTTTATAAATTAAAAGAGTACAAAAGTAATTTCATTCAACCAAAAACTCAAATTTCTATTGAAAACATCAAGTAGCTTATCATGAAAAGTTTTTAAAAGCTTTCATTCTAAATAAATTTTCAAACTCCTGTCAACTATATGGAATCTTTGAGTTTGAGGTCTTGAGTTGTCAAAAACCAAAAAATTGAAACTCCAAAAAACTCATTACCAAACACGTCACCATGACTAAGCGGTTAAGACCAAAAAAAAAAAAAAAAAAAGGAAAACATGACTTGTAACTAGTTTGACCTGAGTCGTTGAGATGTGTTTATTAAATATTCTTGAGTTTTTCAATTTTTGAATTTAATACTTGCTCATCTTTTGCTTTTGTTTAGGGTAAGCATAGGGCGGTTTGGCTTGCTTTTTGACCGAAATCGAACCTAAAACAAAAGTTATAATTTTAAAAAGAAAGAAACATTCAGTTTTGATCTTTTCCGATTTCGGTTTTTCGGTTTACACCCGTGGCTTTTTTGATTTTTCGTTTTTCAAATATGGTTTGATTTTTTGGTTTAAATCTGAAAAATCTTAGACATTGTTTCACTAAATTTGAGTTTTCTTTACTAAACTTATGGTATTTGGTTTTTCAGATATGGTTTGATTTTTATTCTTATTTATTATAAATGGTATCGGGCCTATTATTCCTACATGATGAGTATGTTTGGCAAAACTAGTTGTAGCTTTGTGTTTTTAATAGAGGTAGAGCTTTTAGTAGCTGAAGCTTTTGAGAGCTGAAGCTTTTTAAAAGAGCTAGAGCTTTTAGTTTTATATATGTGTTTGGTAAAAGTAGTTGTAGCTGTAGTTTTTAGTATTAAATTACTTAAAAAGACACTAATATTAATTAAAGGTGGTGGTTTATGATTAATAGAATGGTAAAAAAAGTAAATATGTTTGACTAAAAGCTCCGGAGCTTTTCAAAAGCTACTTCTACTAGCTTTTTAAAAAAGAGCTTATTTTTGAGAAAATGAAAGATCTATGTATCCTTCCAAACAAAGCTTTTATTTTTTAGTAGAGCTTATTGAAAATAAAAGCTTCTAAAAGCTCCTAAAAGCTCTCTACCAAACATAGTCGATATATGGTGGAGAGAATGTGGTATCAAATAACATCAAAGATTGGAGCAAGAATGAAGAAAGAGAATGACAGTATGAATCAAGCAAGTATGATTTCCTTGCCTTGTATTTTCATTTTCAAGTATTTGATTTGTTATGAACCCCAAGAAAGGATTGGGGGTTCATAAATGATTGAAATGGGTGTAATCCATTAAAAAGTCGTTGAAATTGATGGAAGTGTATATCTAATAGATTTGAAGTCAATGATGATGGCTTTTTGAGATTTAGAGTGGGATTGATGGGGTCACTTTTTTTTTGCACAACATAACATATATATTCATCGAAACTTACTTCTAAATCCACTCATTTATCCACAATGAGACTTGAACCCCTAACATTGGGGTCACTTTTAACACCTGATACGCGGGGTTAGAAATCTTTTGGTTTAATAGGGTTACTTAGATGTATATGTTTCCGAAAGTTATGTTTGGTTGGTTATAAATTGGAAAAACGATGATCAATGTTGAAAGTCGACTGGTTCTAAGATTAATACATATGATACACACTGTACCTTGATGCTAATCGTATTTAATTATATGGATTCATCTTGGAAAGGCTATTTTGTGCTCATGGCATGTTAGTAAATGATTTTTTGATTGACTCATGCTTGGTATTACTTTGTTGATTTTCATTTATATGACTATCGCCTGTAATAATCTTTGACTCATTGTAAATTCTTTGATGATTTGATTTATATATTTATTGTGTTTTACACAGTTTTAATTGGGTATAGCATATTCGATGTCGGTTTTAACATCATGAAAATATTTCAATGAATCCGACTATAATTATTCTATTAATGTGGTCCTTACCATAGTGGGAATGCTTTATTGAATGCAACAACGATTACTTAAGCATTTAGACTTGAAAGAAATCTAAGACTTAGAATTCTACGTATCAGTTCATAGCAAGAAATATTTATTTTGGTATAAACAAAACCCAAGAAAATTTCAAGACTTAGCTTATACTTAGAAATTATTCATATATAAGCTTATCTATAAATGAGTAACTATATGTGTCCATTTATTAGCCTCTCATACCGTTAGTCACGTGTCGACATTTTGTTATATAATTAATAAATAAATAATAATTAATTAACTCAAATCCAAGCTAACTAATTTAATTAATAATTAACTCAAATATAATAAACTCGGATTTTTTTATACTTATTATATATTTTTAATGTATTTAAATTTCAGGCTTATAACACATGTGTATATTATCTAGTACATAAATTATACCATCATTATACAATTATTTAATATATCCACAACTGTATAACACACACTATTAAACACTTTAAAGCACTCGAAGTCAAAGCTAGCATAATAAATACTAAGGGTGTTATTCGGGCGGATCAAATGAGTATCGGGTTATTCAGGTTTGAGGGTGTGGGTTCTTTGGCCGAACCGAACCAAACAAGGGAACGTGTTAATCGGTTTCGGTTTAAAAGGGTATCGGGTTAATCAGTTTGGGTTAAACATGTTATTTGATTTGGATTAAACGGGTTATTCGGTTTTGATATATAAAAATGAAATAGTTTACAAATAGTTTAAACGGGTTAAATGGTTTGCCTATTAAAATTGGGTATTTAAATATTTACATTTTTATATATATACAATTGTAATTTTAATTAAAATTGGGAATTTAGAATTACACGGGTTATTCGGGTACCCGAATAAACATGAATATTATCCGATCCCCGAACCGAAATTGTTATTCGGGTACCATTTAACCCGATTAACAAAACCGAATAACCCGACCCAAATAACCCGTTTAAGATTCGATTCGGGTTCGATTATTTTGCACACCCCTAATAAATACTATTGAAAAACATTTGAAAGCCTTATAAAACCAAAGAAACATGTAAAGTTTGAGTTAAACATAAATAGGCTCATTGTTAGTCTTGTTCAGTCAAAAT
Organism: Centrapalus pauciflorus; assembly: GCA_020465985.1. Classification (NCBI taxonomy): domain Eukaryota; kingdom Viridiplantae; phylum Streptophyta; class Magnoliopsida; order Asterales; family Asteraceae; genus Centrapalus; species Centrapalus pauciflorus. The sequence continues at coordinate 37,251 of JAANYP010002900.1, read as the reverse complement.
AAGTTTACTAAAGCCTTGCAAGCCGATTTTACAAATTTCAACCCATATGTAAACATACTTTTTTACTATGTGAGATTAATAAATCACTTATAATAAAATCGAATTACAATCGTTTAAAATTTTTAACAACATTTGACAAACCTAAATGTTGAAAACTCAACGACAACTAAAGAAAAACATCATACTTACAATGTATGGAGTAATCAAGAGTTCAAGACCCACCGTATCTTTAAGAAAATGATAAAAAAAAAGAGGAGAAGAGAGAAAGACGACGGCCCAACCAACGCCGAAGAAGCAACAATTTAACTATATGATAAAACTCATGTTATTACAAATGGCAGCAAAGACGAGGAAACAACTAATTATGAAGGGAGGAAGGGGGGATGAGCAAGGAGAGACAAGACAATGATTTTTGTTGGTAGTGAAGGTAGTGGCAGCGTATTCTGTCGTCACGACAAAAAACTTTGAAGGCGAGTAAGGGAGGGGAAAAAAGCAACCATTGTGATGGTGAGGCTGGTGGTAACAACATCGAGCGGATTGACAAAAGAGAGGTAGTTATAAGAAGAGAGAGCGAAGGGTATGGTGGTGAAGGGAGAAACATCTAGAAGGTAACATGTGAGATGAGTCTGGGAGGTGAATCAAAAGGCCAAAATATGGTATCCTGGTTGTGTACATATGTTTTTTTGACCGTTATTGGTTTTTTATGTTATCTTAATTGATGAAGGATGTCATTTTAATTAATATTATGCACACACATATTAAAAAGGGTATCATATTGTTTAGGGTTTGTGTTTCGTATTTCTTGAGTTTTCGATTTCATATTTGTTTAATTTGGTTAGATTGATAGCTACATATTATAATCTATTATCAACTAGGTCAAATAGACATGTATTACATGAGTTGGTTTATAAAAAAATAAATATTAAGTACGATATATAAATTAATTTTTAAATATTATGGTTTATTAGATTTAGTTAATTATTTATTCGATTAGTTAATGGATTTGATTTGATTTAAATTTAAAATAGATATCAGTGAATAACATGTGGCAAAGCAAGCTACTAACATGTGACAAATTAAATGAGAGGCTGACATGTGGCAAACTAAATGAAAGCTTTTTTTTATTAAAATAGATAGATTTTAATTCATCATAATTTTCATCTTATTTTATTATTATATTTATAAAAAAAAGTATAAATTACTACTACTAAACATGTAGTTTGTTCTAAACCTTGTTAAAGACTAAGAGGGTGTTTGGTTTTGCGTTATGAACGAGATTATTAGCTTATTACGTTACAATAACACAAATAATTGGTTTAAAGTGTTTGAATTGCATACGTTAATAAGTGATTATTTACGTTTAGAGTTAATCCGAGCACACTTTTTCATAAATTAAAAAAGCTTATTTACTTAATAAGATTGGTCATTTTACAAGTTAAAACGTAAATCCAAACACTTTAAAAACTAATTATTTGATAATTGTGATAGCATACAACAGAAGCTAAACCAAACACTATATTTCCGACAACACTTTTTTTTACAAGTATTACCTGATTAGTAGTTTACCGAAACGCCGGAGCACTTTTTCCCAAAAACAAATCCAAAAACCCTATCTATCTATCTATCTATCTATCTATCTATCTATATCTATACTATTAAAAGAGTAACTATACTCATCTCTGATGAAGCCACGTGTCATCATCATGAATCGACACGTGACATAAATAGATTTTAAAAAGAATAAAGAAATTTAAATCAAATCTATCCAAATCTAATATAATCCACTTTTAAATTCAAATCAAATCAAATCAAACAAAATCTAATATATAACTAACTTATTAATTAAATCTATCCAAATCTAATATAATCCACTTTTAATTTCAAATCAAATCATATCAAATCAAACAAAATCTAATAATCTACTAACTTATTAATCATAAGGTAATATAATAAAAGTTTATAAAAATATATAAGAAAATAATTACTTTTCATATATATTTAGAAATATACAAAATTAATAAGTCATAGTAAATAATAATATCATCTTATATACTTTTGTTTAAAGAATAATATTTATATCTTTATCTTATTATTTATTATATTTTATATATATTAAAAATATCCGCATAATACGCGGGTCATAAACTAGTATTATAATAAAGCAAAACAATTTATGCCACGTGTCGCTTCTACAATGCATGAAAAGTTCATTTTCCCGCCTCTTTTTCCTAATTTACTACTGTAACATCCGTCTTTTGGACCTGGTACGTGGAATTATTTTAGTGGATAATTATTTAATCAATATTGGGTTGGTCCAATTATATCCCGTTTCATTGATGGATACGTGTCGGGATTGGGCTTGCGTGTCACCGGGTTATAATTTTAGCGGATGAATTATGTTTTTGGGATCACAGGATTAAATGGGTTAAATGAGTATAAATAATGAAAATGTGATATAGGGTTCGGGTTAATGGGTTCGGGACCGACTAAATAGAGATAAACATATACGTGCTATCCCTTTCTCCCTTATCCATTTGAATGAAACCTAAGAGTGTGTTGTGTGTGTTTGTGAGAAGATCCAGCAACAATAACTCAACTTCCAGCTCTAGATTGGTTGTGGAATTTTGGAATTAACTTCACCATCTTCATTCCTTTGGTGTTCTTGAGCTTCAAGAGGTAAGCTATCTTCAATTGAGGGTTTAGATTGAGTTATGTGTTGTGAAGAATATGTGAAGTAGTTTCCATACTGTTAGAGGTTTCTATGTACTGGTTTTATGTGTTCATTTGGGGTTGAAATCGTGTTGAAAGGAGTTTGGTACTCCTGCGCAGAGCTGAAATCGCAGGTCAGAAATGGGGGTTTCGCGGTGTCGCGGCGCGACCATCAGAGGGCCCGCGACGCGACCAAGGGCCTGCGGGGGAAATCTGAATTGGGTCTCATGAAATGGGTTTGGGGTCGAATTAGTGTCGGGTTTCTTCGGGATTGTTCGGGATGGGTTTTGTATGTGTTTGGGGTCTCATTGGGATTGCTTTGAGTCAGGTTTTGGGTCGGGTTTCGGATATTGATCGGGTTTCAGTTCCGTGGGATTGTCGGACTCGAATTGAGTTCATTTTATTGTGATATGTGATATGTGCTAGTTGGGATTGTGATTAACCATTTGGGGTCTCCGTGTATTACAGGGACTAGCGGACAGCGGGCCGGATTTGATCAGGGAGTTCAGAGTTCGGGAAATCAGTCAGGTGAGTACTCGAGACTTTTCTAAACGCGCGCTTTCTTTTGAGTATTTAGCGGTGTCGCTATTATCTATGCATGTTATATATATGAGACAGGGACGTGAACCTTAGGTATATTCTATCTGAAACACCCTCACAACTAAATAGGGTATTTCACACACATTTAACAATAATTTATATAATAATACTTTGCGGAAAATGCGTCAAATTTAAATTTTCAATATTCAAAAGCCATCAACATGATACTTCCCACTTTGTCACCTAATAATGAGCAAAGTGTGGGGTATCATGGATCAAAGCAGATGGGTTACAATTTATAAACATCTAGGTTATCTAACCATGGGTTAAAGCTAAGTTCATCCACGAGCATATGCCAAAAAGGGAGTCCACTAATCCCGCACCCGAGCGATCCAAAAGTTATGCCAAAAATGCAAGGAACTCTAAGCTAGCCCCAACCGAAATCAACTAGACGGACCGGCTAGGCCCTTACCATTGACAGCGCCTGAAAAAGGTTAACAACTAACGAGTCAACATAAGTTGAGTGAGTTACTAGATTAGATATAACACAAGGTATATAGATGCAATGATGATCAACATAATGATTCCAAACGGCATAAGTCAAATGCACGAGATGAGTGATCAAATACCACATGCCCCTTCATAATTCGGGGTTCCCTAGCAAGTACGGGTGTGGTGATGCCTCTAGCAAGTACGAGGCTATCCCTAGCAAGTACGGAACTGTCCCTAGCAAGTACGGGACTTCCGACAGTGCAAGTACGTCGGCATCCAACCTCAAAAGGGTCGGGAATGATCCATGGATATCCAGGTGAGTCCAAACGAAAGGTATAATCAACGAATGAGGTCCAAGATGCCTCGAGTATACGAATATGTCATGCATTGATGAAATGGACGAATAAGCAACAATCGTATAATGCCATAGTATGAATCAACAACGAATGATCAATCATAAAGCAACAAGTACATCATATATGACTTTATGAAAATCTAATACTAGAACTCACAGTGATTGGTTATTAAGATTTCAAAGCCTTCCAACCACGCCACAATAGCCTCGAGAATGGCTAAGACTTGCGACCAAGCCTTTTTCGAATCGATTCGCCTATAAGCATGCATAAGGCGAACACATAAGTTCCCGAACACAATATAAGACCCTAAGATAGTCCTAAGGGTGTTGGGACATCAAACCGAAAGTACTAAGTCCAATAGAGGCCCTAGGAGTTCCGGAATTGATTTAAGGCCTTCAAACCCTTTAAACACTTAATTTAGAAGTGCATCGGACGCATAAGACCCGAGCATCGACCCCTAACCATGGAAAATGAATTTCGGGGACAGAAAGTTGGTAGAGGCGCGACCCAGAGGGGGTAGAGGCGCGACCAACAGGCTGCCCCCCCCAACAGACTGCAACTTAAATGCCCAAAAATGCACCAAAACCCTCCAAAACTCCCATATTTGCTTCTAACCATTGAAATAGACTTTACCAACCATATAATCAATATATTAAGGTCATTTAAACCTCTCTAAACATAATAAAATCATTTCATAACAATTCATGATTCCATGGAGCTCATACGGACTCCGAACGAGTCCGAAAACGATCGAAAGCTCCAACCGACAACACCGAGCTCCAATTGAGCTCATAATCAATATTAAACAATCCCATAGCATTATTAAACATACTTGGGCTATGTTTAGACATCCAACATACCTCTAAACATTGAAACCCAATCCCAAAATGATTTGGAACTCGTTGTGGCATTTCACCGAACACTTGGTGTGCGGTATGGGCCTAAAACGCCAATTTGAGTTCTTGCACGAGTGTTGTGTTACCCAACATATGAAAACACTTTAATAACATAAATAAACACATTTTAAACACATTAACACCAAAACATACCATTCCATGATTCCATGGAATTCGTACGAGCTCAAACCGAGTTCTTAAATGGCCAATACACAAATAAGTCTTCGAAACTCCAATTGAGTTCCTACTAACTTTCATTCAACTCCATGGCCCTAAATAACACATTTGACTCACAATTTATCATAAAAACATGTATCTAGATGCAATTTATCTTTCATACACCATTGGAGCTCAAAAGAAGCTCCAACTTGGGTTTCTCCCAAGTTCACCAAAATCCAACTCCAAATGAGTTTCCACTTGACTCAACTCAATATCATTTTACCACTTAACATATTTGAATCACAAAATGACATTTAAACATACTAAATCAACACCACTCTTTCCACTTCCACCATTGAAGCTCAAACAAAGCTTTAATTTGGGTTTCCACCATACTCACCCAATAAATCACATATTTATGACTCAAATACCTTTATAAACTATAAACATTACCATATTCATGATATTGGAGTCATTTACTAACTCTATCACAAAAACCCACATAGGGTTGTGTTCTTCCTACTTGAAGAACAACAAAGAAGATGAAGAACAAGATGAAGGAGAAGTGTTATACCTTCAAAAGATAGCACCAATAGATGATTTTCTAGCCTTCAATCTTCACTCTTTGATCAATCACACAAAAACCCTAGATTTTCTCCATCTTTTCTCTCAAAATTGCAAGGAAAAATAAAGTGTGTGCATATGTGTGTGTGTGGTCGATTGGGAGAAGAAAAGGGAGGGGGTTTGGCCTTTGGCCACCCCCAACCCTCCATCTTTGCACATATGTACACTATACCCCCCTCACACTAACTCTTTCAATTTAATTTCCATAAAATACAAACCAAAATGCCACAACTTGCATTTATTTAACAATTAAATACCCAAATTAGTATTTTGACATAATTATACTAAATACATGTAAACACCACATTAATCGATTCTTATGTCATACTAACCATCATTTAAATGACAAAGTACATTACCTATTTTTGTCATTTCAGTACAACCCAACATTTTATTTTTCTTTAATCATTCAAGTCTCAATAATAGTGATCATTACTAATATTTGGTAATTAACTCATAATACTGTACCTACGTTCACAATTATAATTGTTTCACAAAGTTAATTACCTTTTTAAATTATTGGGGTGTTACACTATCCTTTATATGTGTTGCATATGATATCGATTCCAGGGGTCCGTGATGAGTTCCATACGGACAGTGAGTCGCGAAAGGGATCGCGCGGGTTGACTGTCCTTAACAGTCCATTGGGGCGTATATATACGGCATGGCCTTTAGCCGGGTCGCTTCTGTGCTACAGGGTATTTGCTAGTCACTGCTGTGTGCGGTGTTAGCCGGGGAAGGGTCCCCACAGAGATAGTGTTGGGTCCAGATCTCATACTTGTGATATTATACCTGAGATTGTGTGCTGGGTAATAGGGACATGGATCGTGTGCTATGTGCTATGTGCTTATGTGAAGTGTCAATCCTCGTGTGCTCACGGGCTTTATAGCTCATGTCTTCGAGTCTAACATGTTCAGGGAATCAGAAGGGATCTCAGCCGCCGCCGAGATAGGTTCGAGATTGATTTGAAGACCTGTAATAGTTCCGTGTTTTGTTTAGAACTGTTTGTGACAGTTGTTTAGGAATGTTGTATCAGTTGTGTATCTGATAGTCCACGTTGTTATGTCTAGTTTTATTTGGGATTGCCTAAATTGTGTTTAACCTTGTGTATAAAGTTTAAAAGTATATGTGATCTGCCTTATCATATGACACATGTGTTATAGATTATTTGCGTTATTGCCACTTATGATATTGGGTTGACGTGTCATTTCTGGGATGGGGAGGGGTGTTACAATTACCTTAACTTAATTACATTAAATATTGATTTTAATTTTTTTCTCATTAATAAATTAATATTAAATTAGATATTGCAACATATTAAATTATTATTTACCTAAAATAAATGTCTTTATTATCCTTAATGATCATAATTAAATTCAAGTGTAAAATTTTAGATTTAAATGTAGAAGTGTAGTAAATAAAGTAAAAAATTTGTGTTAATTATTCTGCTAACAATATTTAAAATTTAACTTAGATAACAAAAGTTAAGAATTAGATGATAAAACTTCAATTGTGAGTATGTTAAATTTTGATTATTAATTTTTAGATACTCCATTTTTATATTTTATCATTTTCAATATATATACGCATTCACGTAATTGAAGTTTTTTGTTTCTTGATTTTTCATATTTGAAGTTAATAAAAATTAAAAGAAACATTCTTTTGCAAGCAAATCTTATCTGTTTTTAATAATACAATATAATAATATTTTTTATGTAATATCAAACAACTAAGTATTTTTTTAATATATAATTAAACTAGTTTTCAATTTTTTTATTTTAATTATATACAAATTTTATAATAATTTATTAAAATATAAAAAATTATGTATTTTATAAATCAACCCATGTAATACATGGATCTCAAACCTATCTATACTCTATACTATATATTATAAGAAAAGCACTTGGAGTTTCTAGACCATTGGACGGAAAGAAATCAATGGTTCAAATTAATGACAACTCATAATTATTTATGAAATGTCTCTTATACCCTTAATTAATATCAATAATTATACCTATGCCATTTTTTTAATTCATTTTCCAAATTTACTACATTACCTTAATTACATTAAGTTTTGATTTTAATTTTTTCATTAATGAATTAATATTTACCTAACATAAATATGTGTCATTATTATCCTTAATGATCATAGTTAAATTCAAATGTAAAATTTGAATTTAAATGTAGAAGTGTAGTAAATAAAGTTAAAAATTTTTGTTAATTATTTTGCTAAGAAGATTTAAAATTTAATTGATAAAACTTCAATTGTGAATATGACAAATTTTGATTGTTGATCTTCAGATATTCTATTTTTATATTTTATCATTTTCAAAATATATACACATTCACATAATTGAAGTTTTTTGTTTCTTACATTGAAGTTAATCAAAATTAAAAGAAACATTTTTGGCAAACACATATTATCTGTTTTTAATAATATAATATAATAATATTTTTTTAATTAATATTAAACAAGTAAGTATTTTTTTATCTTTAATTTAATCAACTTTTAATTTTTTTTATTTTAATTATATATAAATTTTATAATAATTTATTTAATTATAAAAAAATATGTATTTTCTAAATCAACACATATAATACATGAGTTGATTAACCTATATATTATAATAAAACAAAATAATTCATGTCACATGTCACTTCTACAATACAAGAAAATTTTATTTTTCCACCTCTTTTTCCAAATTTAACATCTTAACTTAATTGCATTAAATTTTAACTTTATTTTTTTCATTAATTAATTAGTAATAAATTAGATTTTGTAACATTTAAAATTAATGTTTACCTAAAATAAATATCTATCATTATTATCCATAATAATCATAATTAGATCCAATTGTAATAATTTGGATTAGTTGTGGAAATTATTATTATTATGTATAATAAAGGAAAACATCAAATGTCACGTGTCACCTCTACGTTCACCAAAAATATAATTACAACTTATAAAAATAAAAGATAAATACAATTTAATATTTTTAAAAAAAGATAAATATACTTTACTTTTTAATCTGTAATAATAAAAAATAAACACAATTATTATTTTTGTATGTTTTTATTTTTACTCATATACATTTCATATAAATAAATTTAATAAAAAATATCCACGTAATACGTGAGTTATAAACTAGTATATTATAATAAAGCAAAACAATTCATGTCATATGTCACCTCTACAATTCAAGAAAATTTTATTTTTCCAAATTTAACACCTTAACTTAATTGTATTAAATTTTAATATTATTTTTTTCATTAATTAATTAGTAATAAATTAGATTTTGTAACATATTAAATTAATGTTTACCTAAAATAAATATCTATCATTATTATCCATAATAATTATAATTAGATCCAAATGTAGTAATTTGAATTAGTTGTGAAAATTATTATTATTATTATGTATAATAAGTAAAACATCAAATATCACGTGTCACCTTTACGTTCACCGAAAAAGATAATTACAACTTATTATTATAAAAAAATAAAAGATAAATATACTCTATTTTTTAATCTGTAAATAATAAAAATTAAACACAATTATTATTTTTGTATGTTTTTATTTTTATTTATATATAAATAAATTTAATTAAAAATATTATACGTTGGTCATAATCCAGTAAAAGATAACGTAGAAACGCCCAACCGACATATCATACCCGACCCGACTTGTGAATTCTTAACGATCTTTGGCGGGGTAAGCCACGCGTCCACTCACCCACTTGTCTTCTTCGAGTTCCTTCGGCAACAATCCGTCTTTCTCACACGCCAAATCGAGAATCCATATTTTATCAGCTTTCTCAATCCATAAGAACCCTAGATTTTGATCATACAAAACCTTAATACGAAGTATGAATCATCAAAATGAGATGAATCATCCATCATCATCTTCGTACTACAATCATCAACAATCAGACTTCCAAAACCCTATGCCTAATCCGACTTTCGATCAGTTTCCTTCCGCAACCAACGCTTCTGCTCCTCCAGATCCTTCCATGTACTATTCCTCTGATTACTCCAGTAATTACTTCCCTACTTGCTACCTTAATGATCATCAGAATGGAACGGTTCAGAATTTTGATTCAGGTATTCCTAATTATGATCCGAACTCGATGCCTTCTTGGTATTATCACCAGTCTTACGATCAGAATCAGACGGCTGTGGAGTTTGGTGGTGCAACCGTTGATGGAAGTGTCTATGCTTACACCGGAGGTAAAATCGGTAGGCAGGTTGAGCCTTCTAAGGTGCCAGCGGTTAGGTTTGATGATTATGGAAGACCGATAGGTTTTGTTGATGGCGGCAAGAATGAGAAGTTGGGGTCAATGGAGGCATCGAGAAATGGCAACACTGATGACAGTGTTTATGCTTATAGTGGAAGTAATGGTGGCAGGCAAGAGAAGTCTTCTAGGGTGCCTGTGATGAAATTTGATGATTACGGTAGACCTATAACTATTGGCACCGACGGCGGGAATGAGCAGAGGGGTTCAATCGCATCGGTGAATACTGAGACGATTGTAAAAGCTACTCCGAAAGTCACGGTGAATGAGGATGTGAGGAGCGGAGTGCAGAAATTCCGTGTTAGACTTCTCTCGGAAGGGGGTGGAGCACAGGGAGATATGGATGTGTTATGTCAGGTTTGTTTTTATGATTTTACGAATTCACTTTATTTCAAAATTCTCAATGGCTTGTTTTGGCTTGTGAATAGTGCGGTTTTGCTAAGTGCTTTCAATTGCAGTTTAAAGATATTCAAACGATACTGCAGATTTTTGTTCTGAACTTATGCTTGGTTTAATCTTATAATCTTTGAAGACTGAATTTTCTACTAGTATTGCATAAACTACTAAAAGTCCTGTGTGAATCATACAGATTCACTTGTCCTTTATGAATTCTATCATCTGCTCTTCAAGTGTAATAGTTTGGATTAATGCAATACACTAGATTGAGCGGAGGTGAATGGTTGCTGGATGTATTGTATGAATTAGAATCCATCCTCTGCCTGTTTGTCATCATTCTATGTTCGTTAAGTGACCATATATTGACATATCGCTTTCTGCTCTATGTTTTCACTGCAGATCGGTTTAGATGGTATTCGGATACTTGATCCTGCAACAAGCCGGACACTAAAAGTATATGCCCTTGAGACTGTGACAAGATGGGAGGTAAGCATGTTGCAGCAATTTAGAAAACTGTTATTATTTTTTGTTAAAAATGGAAATACATGAATCACTGCAAATTCTTGCTTGCTTTATAGGCATTGGATTCAAATATCTTTGCTTTCTGGACCAAAAGTTCCATTGATATTGATGCAAGACGTGTTAGACTAAAGTCCAACAGTTACACCACATCCAATATTCTTGACATGGTGGCTGCTGCAAGTATTCAGGTTCTGTAGTACCAAATTTTCTATTTCATTATATTATGTTTTTGTTTCATTGAGGCTATGGTGGTTCCTATTTTATGTAATATGTACTTTCTACATGTAACATTCATAATTTCTATGATTTATGTCAACACATGCTTACGTAATATTTTCGGGTCAATAACTAAATGGATTGATTACATAATTTATAACCAGAGTTGATGAAAATTGTTATATTACAGACCATCCTCCCAGCAAAAAGATAAAGAAAAAGAATAATTAGACTAGCTGTATGCCTGTGTGAATCTAGCCACATGTTTTTGCCTTCTGCGATCAGCCTGGTCATGCTGGAGGGGTGGACGTTGGGTGAAGAATATATTTGATGCGAAGTATTACACAATCTATATGTTCTTCTTTGAAGTTGATGAGATCTCTTTAAAGTTTGTCATGATCCTGGATATCAAATAGATTTTCATTAGATTTGTATTGCATGTCATTTTTAGTATTAGTTATTCATGATTTTCAGATAATATTCTAATGGATAAATGAGGGCCTGCTGATAAGGGATTACTCGAATCTAGCTGTCCTTGGTAAGAGCTTCAATGTAGATATAGATGTCTTAGACTCTTAGGTTGTGTTTGGTAGAGAGAATCAAAGAGAAAAGAAATGAGGATAAAATCAATGGTTTTTTAGACCATGAGATTTGAAAAAACAATAACTATATGGTTGTTGTAATTCTCTTTCCCCAATTTTAGCTTCTAATTAATTCTTCACCATTGCTAGAGAAATGAAAGAATTGAATTTTAACCTATACATTGATACAACTTGAGAATTCATAGAGAATTCATATATACAATGCAAGGCTCCTAACTAATAATTTGTCTTCATTTCCTTTCTGGGTGACGAGAGTATGAGACACATATAGGCAATGAGGGAGGAAAAGTTGTGAATATTGAGCCAGGGATCGAGTACATTAAGCAGTTCAATCACTGGATGGACCCTGCATTCTTAACATACTTATTACCGGATGGAATGGACCCTGCATTTTAACATAGATGTTCTTCTCTTTTCTCTTGCTTATATGTGATCCAGGACTAGGAGATTGATAGAAACTAGAACAGGAAGCTAATAACAAGAATATACTGAAAGATTGGAATTCAAAAGATTAAAAGAAAACAAATCGGTAAGGGAACCCAAAAGATGGTGAACCCTACTGCCCAAATTCAGAAGAGATAAAACTCTCTCTCTCTCTGCCCAAGCTTAACAGCCGACTAACAAACAATTAACACACATACCTCTCTCTCTCTCTCTGCCTACCTCTTGATATAGAGCACTAACATGGACGAAACTAACTCATTGGGCCTGTTACTAGGCTTGTTGGGCTGTTTATTAAGATAATATCATTATCTCTGTCAGAGATCCATAATTAAATATATGTATGCTGTTCTATTTTCTATATGCATCAATGAAATTGCCTTAAGAATCTAAAGTGTACCTGGTTCCTATTAAGTCAGAATAGCTATGTGCTTACGACACAGCTTTTGGTTTGTTTGCTTTCCGTCTATGCCCATGTTGCTTCCTTTCTTTTGGAAAATTATTTGAAGAGCATACGTCACTCTTGATATCTTGATGCAGCTCAAGGAGATGGATGGAGTGACGGTTTCTGAACAACCATCTGAGAAGAAAAAAGGCTTCCCTGATTGGAAAAACTTGATGAAGCCTGGCAACGAGGAGAAAGACCATTGGGTTAGTTTAATCTTCTTAACTTTATCAAGTGCTCTAACAGAAAATTGTAATTTCATTTCAGATTTGGAGTTCTATTAATTGATAAGATAAACAGATATGGCTAGTAGAAGTTCTTTTACAATTGGTTATTTTCTCATGTAGGTTCCTGATGAAGCATCCACTAAGTGCACGGCTTGTAGCACAGTTTTCGGAGCTTTTGTGCGAAGGGTTAGCATCTCTTGAGTTGTTATGCTCGTTTAAGGAACATGGATTATCACTTTTTTTTATATCGTAACCTTCTTTTGTCTTGCCATTTTGATTCCTTATTTCAGCATCACTGTAGAAATTGTGGTGATATATTTTGTGACAAGTGCACTCAAGGTAGAATTGCTCTCACAGCAGAAGAGCATGCTCCACAAGTTCGAGTTTGCGACCAATGCATGGTACGTGTATTTAGTCCTGATATATTTCTTTTCCATTGCATTAAGAAATGATCGTTTGATGCTATTTCTTGGTATCGGTATGATCTAATGGCCTTCTATTTGAGCTATTGTAACAGATTACCCAAGAAGGTTAAAAGCATCATTGATTTGGTTGAATAAGCAAAACGCTGAATAAACTTCAACCTGAAATGTAATTAGATAGCAGTAAAAGTTTAAACACAAATAATAATGGAAAGTTGGGAGCTAAATACTAAATTGTTTTGCAAGTATTGTTTGTGTTGCTATTTTGTGATGTCAATTAGTGACGAGATCATGGGAGTGAGTAAACCCATACTCGTTTATTATAGGTAATCATAGATTCATAGGGATTGTTCACCAATTTGAGCCAACTATTTTTTCTCAGGAGAACTTCTAAGCAAGTTTTTTATTGTACAAGAAAGAGTAAAGATTCTTAAGGATTTTCCTGGAAGTAACAAGGAGATTAACCTTGCAAATTGCAATAGTAGTTATACACAAGGAAGGTAATTGTTAGGAATTCAGAAACAAATTCAGAACTGAAATCAAGAACTCACAAAATCAAGAACCCACAAATGTGAATCAAGAAAGAAGAATATTCAAATTCACTAACAAATTGGGTTACATGACTACAACTTGAGTTATTGTCCTCATTAACCCATAGGACTTATTTATACTAAAAACTACAAAACTAACTCTAATCTAACTATCAGGGAATTACACTAAACCCCCTGAACTATTACAACTAATTCAAGTCACTAACCTCACAAATCTCCACCTTGACTTGAATTTCAAAAACAAAACAAACAAATCCCAAAAACAAATTTGTGTTTCTCAAGCCAAATAACAAAGTGACAAACTCCACCTATTTGGAAACACACTACCAAATTCAAATTCGAATCCAAAGTCTTCAATCCAAAAGCAACGAAGACCAAATATCACGTATGCGACCCAAACACCAATGTCCACCAAACCAACAAACCGGAGAACAAAAAACCATATACAAAATCAACCGGTTACCAAATGTCGCATCGAAAGAATAGCCCATAACAAAGTATCCAAACGGCCCAAAACAATGCAAAATCGATGACCCAAAAACAACGCCGGAACCCATCAACCGATTAACAAAATCCGGACCCAAAACACAACGATCATCGCAGCTAAATCCCAATGTGTAATGTCTCCCAAATACCCCAAAAACTAACGGGTAACCAAAATGAATGAGAAACTCCACCAAAACGAGATTCAAACATGAAGCCAACAATACTAAGTTTTCAAAAGGCAAACCAATTGATCTACAAACGAACCAAACCACGACGCCATAGCCCAAAATTTGTAGATCACAAAAAGCTAATAATACACTTTCCCGACATGACGAAGCAACCCGAAAACCAACCGTCATCAAAACAAATCAAGATTCAAACGGAACTTGTATCGCCATCTAAATGCCTTCAAAATTGAACAACTCGAAATTCAATCAACACCGACTTCTTGAATCAACGTGAATCCAAACAAATGCAGCCATAGTTCCGAAACTAAACCGAACAAACGTAATGAGTCGAAACCTAAATTCTTGAATCGTCATTCAAGAAACCCAAAACGACCATTCCGAAACGAATCAAGAAAAACAAAAAACCCGAGATAAATACAGATCACCGAAATCCAAACTTGATTCAAGACTAAACCCAAACACTTAAATCAATTTCTTACGACTTGCGACTTCATATTTCAAAACAGTAGCAACGTTCAAGAATTCGTTTTCTTGAAACCCAAAACAGTAACAACGTTCAAGAATTAGTTTTCTTGAAACCCAAAACTCAAACGAACCAAGAAAGAAGAATATTCAAATTCACTAACAAATTGGGTTACATGACAACAACTTGAGTTATTGTCCTCATTAACCCATAGGACTTATTTATACTAAAAACTACAAAACTAACTCTAATCTAACTATCAGGGAATTACACTAAACCCCCTGAACTATTACAACTAATTCAAGTCACTAACCTCACAGTAATTTTACCCTAAGTTCAATCAAACTTCGCCACAAAGAAAGAAGATTTGCTTGTTGATAATCATGACATCTCTATTTGTATCTGAAGTATGGGCATATGGTTGTTTGTGATATCATTGCAATTCACATCTATGATAAGAAAAGTCATTAACATTAAATTTTGAATTTCTGATTTTGTTTAGTTTGATGATGATACTACTATTATCAGTCTTTTGATCATTTTCTAGTTACATTGAACAGTCAAATATGACTGAAATTTATACAAGTACATTACATCTTGGTGTTCTCATTTTCTACTTATCATCGGCCTTCTATTTATCTTCTTTCTTTTTATAGGCAGAAGTTACTCAGAGGCTGAGCCATGCAAAAGAGGTAGCTGGTAGAGCTTCTGGCTTCAGTAGACACGAGGATCTTGCAAAGAAACTTCGGGTACTAGAAACTTGTAATTTGACCTGGTCTTTTTGTGCTGTTCCACATTATCATGGTTTAAAGTTTTATTTAATACAAATATATAACGGAGTAGCAATAACATTACTCCCTACTAGTTTAAAATTACATATGGAGCAATTTAAAGACCTCTTCACCGATATTGTTGCCGCATGTCACTTATTCATGAGCATCACTGGAATAAAATTATCAAGCTTTGAACACCCACTCCTGATGAAGCGATTATGATACTTGTGTTTCCAGGGTGACATTTATGTTCTGTGCTCTGAACTTTTCTTGGACATATTTTTATATTTTATTCTTTTAGAAATAAGTGCTTGCATATTGATGGTTTTTATTATGCATCTAATTACTCATACATGAATATATAATCTTATATAGTTTTCTCATTTGTCTGTGGATGGCAGGAGGAGATGGAAAAGAAGCTCAAAGTTACAGCCGGTATGAATCATCATCTAAAAGTTTCTGCGTACATAAACCATATTTTCCCTTAAATACTCATAGTTAGATTGAGTCTGTCCCACATTCAGTCATTGGAGGGTTTTTTTTCGCACACACAAAGTACCCAAGTTAACAGGTTCGTTGAAAAACAATATTAAGTTGGTCATTGCCTGATGCATGACCATTTTTATAATGGGGCAAAATGGTTTTTTCCCCCTTTGTACTATCTTCCTCATCCTCGGCTTCATCTTCAATTATGCTTCCATCATTTCTCAAAAGTTGATCCAAAGTAAAAAACCTAGGTCCATATTATCATTCTTGCAAATAGGTTTCCTTGAAAAAAGAGGACCAAATTACCCTATTGATTGATATCGAAGCTTTGACTTTGCAACCACGTGTTCCTTGTCATACCTGGATATTGACCTCATTGATTTGGATCTATACTAATCCCAGGTCACAAGTTCTACAATCTGAGTGGCAAGACCTGGCCATGAGGAATTAAAGTTTGAATGCGATTAATTCAAAAGTCAATTCCTAGTTAGGAATTAAATAATCCCAAGTTCTACAATCCCCAGGTCACAGGTTTAAAAGTCTCCATCCATAATCGAAGTTTGATCTATTTACTGGGGTGGCCAATCGAGAGCTGACATTGTCAGTCATGAGAGCAGAGAGAAGTGAGGTTGCATCCTGTTAAACTTCATTTTTAAATATATTTCTATGAACAAAGATTGAATCTGCCAATCTGGGTAACATCCCAAAATGTTCATGAAAACCCATATTGTGTTCTAGAAAATTTCGTGTAATTTGAAGAAGCATGATAATTATTTCAATTTTAAGGTGTTATTTTCCAGAAACAAAATTCTTTATATAGAGTTTGACTTTTGAGTTCATTTGATATGATCTTTGGTTGGCATTCTCAGTTTTCTTGTCTACATTATGTTTTTTTTACTAACGTGCATGCTTTGACAGAATTGAAATCCAATGTAGTACCCGATGAACGAACGAAAGAGGTGGAATGTCCAACTTGCACAGTCCATTTGCAGGTTTGTCATTCTTCTCATTATTCAGTACCTGAAAATAATTATTTTTCCTCCACGATGCTTTTTTGCTTTCGTCGTGTTAAAGTTTATATAAGAATTTCATTTGAAAGAATCAAGAGTATGTTTTCACTTGATGTCTGCTTCAGGTAAGGGTGTATTTAATATTTAGTCATCATGTATTTATATCAGGTTCAGGTTCCAGCTACCGGTTCAAAAACAATAGAATGCAGTGTCTGCGAACATCCTTTCCTCGTGAGTGCCCACTGATCATCTGCGTTTACCATCATCTCACTGTATGATGCTGCATTGTACAGGTTGTGAATATAAATATACTTGTAAGTTATGTGTTTCACCTACACATTTTAAATCCTATACATAAAGCGGATGGAGCTTTGCATATGGCTATTCTTTATTCATATATCAAATTTTTTTTATGTAATACTACCATATAAATATTATCGTCTTATTGGAGAGTAATTTAGTTTGGGCTTAATTTTATGTTCTGTGAAGAAAGGTGTCTACCATTCTTTTAAAGGGAAAAAATCCCAAGAAGTTGAGACCGTGGGAGTTGACCTCAGACCTCTTTGAAGAATCCTAAGACTCCAACCTATATTTGCCTTCGCATTCATCCAAATGGTATAAGGGGATGTATGGTGTTCCGTAGTTCATACCCCATTGATTGGAGGTTTTGAAATGGCAGGCATTCAAACATGGATCCTGGGGTTTCAAGGTTTGTTTACATTCCGTAGTTCATACCCCATTGTTGCTGTTTAATTGAATAAGAGGAAGTCTTCCAAAGGGGTGGTTTAACGGTTCTTCGCGATTTTAAGTTTTACTTCTGTTGGCACTGTAACTACACATCTTTGAAAAAACTAAACTAAGATTATTACAAATCAAATTTTGATCCAAGGGATGGATTCAATAATTTTGTAATTTATAATTTTATTGAGATATCAATTAACAAACTTCTAATTTTGAGAGTGGAAACACCCTTTTGGACCAAAATTATTGAATCCATCCCATAGAACAAATAAAAAAGTTAATAAAAAGACTTTGATTTAGCGTTACTAATGTGTTGTCCCCAATAAAAAAGTATCGTTATTTCTTTATCTAAAGACCAACAAATGCAACATAGGTAAATTAATTTTTTTTTTTTCCGTAAGACAAAATTCAAGAAAAAACCCAACATACTTTTTTGAAAGATCAAGTCATTACTATATATATATATATATATATATATATATTTCTTTGAATTATTAAGTTCTAAAGTCTTATAACTTATGAAACACGTATTCTAACATATGTAACTCATTGTTTGCTTGATTAAGTATCTATTGCCATTGTGATTTAATTGTATTGAGTTTTCAGATAGATAATTCCCTTATTTGCATACTTAATAATAGTTTTCCAAATTAAATTCCATTAGAAAATAATTTTTGTAATGACAAAGCAAAAACATTGTATTTAACATTTAGTGATGATTTAATACAAATATTGTTTATACTTTATAGTGAATATATATGGTAAGTGATAACTCCGCAAGGATGATTTCACAGTTATGTCTTAACTTCAGAGTTAGGGTTCTTTTATAACTTCCAAAAATACATCTTAAAAAAGGAGTAATACTACATATGTTTAGAAATCAACCCAATTCATTTCATGTTTGATGCATGATGATATGATACTGATATTTTCTTAAGGTGACGTTTGGTTCACGGAATGGAATTTAAGGAATTTGAAATTTCAATTATATTTATTAATATGGTTGATGGTAAAGGTAGAAAATAGTTTTTGGTATTGATTAAGGATGTTGGTTGGTATCCGATTCACGTATAGATTTGGATTTAATTAATGTATGAATCGAGAGGAAATAGGAATGTCAAATTCCTACAAATAAGGAAATATGATAGAAAATACATAAAATTTAATCATTTACCTTAGTGTTCAAAAATTCTAAACAAGCTAAATTCTAATTCTATCGAATTCTATTCCACGAACCAAACATCACTTTATTTTTTCATTAGATCTTATCACATGTCGCAATCATATTCTTAGGTTGATTTTTCGGTCTGTTATCATTTAGGTGTATTAATCATTCCTTTAGAAAATTATATATATTTAGATTAAAGTTTTACAAGATTGTGTGTTTTTTATAAGATTATTACGTCCCACTGGCCACTAGGAATTATTAATTTGGCATGATTGGGTTGTTAATGGTTGGAAATTGGAATTATGCTGTTTGTAATTGTATACACCAACAACCAACCTAACCTGCTAATCAACTTTTGCACCTTTTTATTATTAATTTGTTTTTAATAACCCATTTCTTCTGTCACTGTCCAATAAAAAAAAAATATATTTTTTTTGTTTCTAATAGAGAAAATAAATAAAGGCTTAAGCAGTCTCCATCAAATACATTCTGAAGTCTGAACCAACCCAATTACTATTCAAGTCAAGTTTATTTTTTAATGGTTTAACTAATTATTCCTGTTAATTTCATTACTTTGTAATAATCTAATTGATAATTGCATAAAAAGTAAAGTGTAATTAATGACTTTATTTATGTAGATAACGAACCAGATGTTGCAATTTTGGCTCACTCAAACAAACAGATCAAACGGGTTAACGACCGAAATTATAAAATTTACATAGTTTTGAAAGATTTTTGAAAAAACAATTTGTTTAGTACACCTTTTTATAAAAAATATGTTTTAACTTAGTTTTTTAGGTCAATTTAACCATCTTGTCCGTTTGACCCGTTAGGTCAAAATTGTCAACCCTATAACAGACTAGTTTACTTAAGGGAAGGTAACATGGTTTATTATATATTTAAAAAAATAATAATATGATCATTTTTTCTTGGTAAAACATCACCAAAAGCAAAAAAGAAAAAAATCATTTCTTTTTGTGAAAATCCAATATCTTTAAAATTTATATGTTACATAAAATGAAAATCATCAATAATTGTTTTACTTTTTAATGTAATTAACTTTTTTTTATAGCAAACTAGTTTATTTACCCCACATCTAGTTTTAATACAAAACTTTTATATAGAATATATATAAATTAAATATAACATATAAAATTATTTTATGTTAAATGTACACATAAACTAAAATAAATACAAATATAATTATTTACTTTTATCTTCTTTGAATTTAAATTAGTGATGTTAGATTTAGATAGATATGATTATTACTTTTAAAACAATACGACTTGTCACATGTCAATTGCGTGATGACACGTGACACAACGATGAATGAAAAAAGTTACTTATTTATTGGTGTTTATAAAAGATTTGTAGTATTTCACCATAGTTCTTCTTTAACTAACCATTAAAAATTTAAATGGAAAGATCATTACATGAGACACATTATATGAAACATATTATTATATCGCGAATATGGGTTCGAGTTGATAGGTTCATAAATTAACTTTATGTTGACCCATATATTATTGTGTCATATCTATGTTCATATTATCTTTTGTGTCGATCCATTTATAACTGTGTCATGTTTAGGTTTGTATTGTTTTTGTGTTGTGTTTTCCCGTTGATTTGTTTCGTCTAAAGTCTTCATTGAATTGGTTTCCAGTTTCCTAAAATGGCGCAAAAAATCATTTTTTTGGTCTTATTATATTGATAATTTCAAGCTTAATAACAAGAATTCCAACATATAATCTTTTTCAAATGAATAAATGATATCTAATGAAATCATTAGTAATGATGAAATCTCAGACAATTTGAGATGAACAATGGTGCAATGGAAGGAACCTTTCTCCCGGAAGTTGTGAGAAAAATGCAGTCAAATTGAATGGAATAGAAAATGGATTATTAATCTTCTACATACAAACACTATTGTTTGCTTTTTGCGTTGCAGAAAGCCAGAAATAAGGGTGAGGGACGGAGCTGGTTTTCTGAACCCAGTCCGGTACCGACTGATACCGAATTAATATATTCGGTCCGGTACTCGGGTTTTGAATTAGTTAAAAATCGGTTTTCGGTACCCACGGTTTCGGTACTATATTAATCTCGAATATCTTATTTCGGTTTCGGTATCATATGAAACACCCATACAACTAATACGAGTATTTCGATACCATTATACATTAATTTATACAGAGTACTTGCGGAAATACGGTCAATTTAAAACTTTTAATACTTTAACAATCATCAACGTGATTCCAAACACTTTGCATATAACACAACAGAGTGTCTGAAATCACGTAGTAATGTAATTGGGGTCACAATGTTAAATCACCAGTGTCATTACAAACGAATTAATAATCATTAACTAATTCGCGTAAGTCAAAAATGGAAGTCTGCTACTCCCACCCCAATCATCAACAAAATATGGAGCTCCTAATCATGCTCCAATCAATGTCTAACAGTTTGGGCCAGCCGGACCTTTGCCCTTAACAGTTCCTGAAAAGAAATATCAACTAACGGGTAAACAACAAAGTTGTTTAGTGAGTTTCTAGATTAAAGTACCATGCGATATATGAATGATGCAATGCAATGCCATGAATTCAACCAACAATCTCAGGAGGCCAACTAATGGCTAATAAGCTACCACATTGCGGTTACCACACACAGGCTTACCGTACAATGAGTTTACAATCTACTGCTCGATTACCACAGACCACAGGCTTATCGATATGCAGTTTACGGTGATGCCATACGATTACCACAGACCACAGGCTTATCGTTTTACAGGCAATAATGGCTACCACACACAGACTTACCATTATGATTCCGCTAGGTTACCACACTCAGGCTTACCGTCTCAGCGGAGAGGTCAAATGAATGATCAACAACTTAACAACCGAATGATAATATGACAACAATAATGTATGTGATGGCAAAGCATGTAAATGAAAAGAATGATACGAAAGCAATAACATACAATTCATGATATGCATATAAATACATTAATGCTAGAACTCACAGTGGTGTACAACAAGCTCTCGGCCTCAAAATCGAGTTACATTCGTCAAAGTAGGAGTAATAATCTCCAAGGAACTTTAACCCGTCAAACCCCTACACATAGGTTCATAGTATAATTTATTATAAGTCTCACAGCTTATAATTTCTTAAATTGATCCGGATACATTAGTCGTAAGACTTAACTAATTTCGGCATTAAACCTCAATAATTATTTTGGTCTAATTATTCTCCTAAATAGATGTCATAGACTATTATGACAAAAGATCTCATAGAATAAAAATAATTAAAATTACAATTTCGGTCCAAGGCCATCCGAAATTCGGACCATGGTTATCCGAAATTCGGGCCATCCTAGATCCATACTTAGCAAATTTCAGAATATTTCAAGGCTGAACTGCACTTTCTGCCTTACGGATTTAATGTCAAAAATACTAAAACTTCTCTATATTTATTATAAAGAGTTGTAAAATTATTCCCAATATATATATATATATATATATATATATATATATATATATATATATATATATATATATATATATATATATATATATATGTATATATATATAGGGGTGGGTTCAATGGAAAACCACTATGCACGTGAAAACTATGAAAACCTACGCATACCGTCCGATTTGGTGCATTTCATGAAAAACGCGGTGGCATGATCGTAAATAAGGTGATGCATCACGCGGAATTTTGATGAATCACGCGGGAAATTTGATGCATCGCGCGAGATTTTGATGCATCACGCGGGGAATTTGATGCATTTGTGGTGGTGCAGTGCAGTTTTCACAAGTTTTCAGGTGCATTGTGGTTTTCCATTGAACCCCACTTTATATATATATATATATATATATATATATATATATATATATATATATAGATTTAGGTTCAAGTGAGTACCACCTCTAATGCAGCGCACCAGAAGGTACCACCCTTAAAAGTAATTTTTTTGAAATTTTTTTTCATGAACATGTTCTAATTAACATTACACAGATCATATGTGAATTTCACGCAAATCCGAACACTCTAAGTGCATGAAAACACACATCACATAAATGCATGTTCACATGTCTTCAAAATTATGTAAGTGTGTGTTCACATCATTTTTTAGGAGCTAGGAGATGTGAATGTATGTGAAATTTACATACGATCTTCATAATGTTAATTAAAACATGTTTATGAAAAAAAAATTTTAAAAAAGTTTTTTTAAAGGTGGTACCTTCTGGTGCGCTGCATTTGGGTGGTACTCTCTCGAACCATATTCTATATATATATATATATATATATATATATATATATATATATATATATATATATATATATATATATATATATATATATATATATATATATATATATATATATATCTTAACCAATTTTAACCATCAAAACATCATTTTCATCTTTTTAGATTACATAGGGTTAATATGAACTCAAATTTGGGGTTTTGAGATAAACCCACCAAAATACATAAAAACTTGCCAATATATTTTTTTAAAATAATGGATCTAACGTATTTCATCATTTTTTTTCCAGATCTAGTCATTTCTAAGAGATCTTCATAAAAACCCATCAAAATACATAGAAACTTGTATAATATACTTTTTAGATAATGGATCTAACATATTTCATCATTTTCTTTGAAGATCTAACCATTTTTAAGAGATCTCCATAAAAACTCATTTGAGTTCTCATCTTCTTCATATGAAGATGGTGGAGAGAATAGAAAAGTAAGAGATTTATAAAAATAAGAGTTGGTACCTCTTGGATCTTCAAAATCGTATGAAACTTCCAATAAAATCAGATTTTTCTTTCTTTCTTCTTCTCTTTTTCTTCTCTTTTCTCTCTTTTCTCTCTTTTTCTTGGACGAACACACACACTTTGTGTGTGTGTTGGCGTAGATATAAAGCAAGAATTTGCTTTTTCCTTTTTTTTTAAACTATTTAATATTTACCATTTAGACCCTACAATTATTTCCATTTCTTTTAAGGTCCTTTCTTCATAAATCAATACTTTATTTATTATAATTTGCACCACAATTTACTTATATGTCTCAATATTAATTAATATTACGAATTTGTATTTCTTCGTAATAAATATTAATTATCAATTTTATTAAATAATCGGGTCGTTACATCATATTTATACCGAACCGGTAACATATATAATTAATTGGTTCGGTATTCGGTTCTTCCATATCTCTTATTTCGGTTTCGGGATTTTCGGTACCGGTCCGGGTACCGAGCTCACCTCTAACCAGAAATCACAATAATCTGATAATCTTTTTTCTAATGCAAAACCAAACATCCTGGTAGGATTTGTTATACATAACCATAATAGCAACTCAATGGGCGTTTGGTTTGCGGATTTCCTGGGATTCCCTGGGATTTTCATTTAAAATCCTGTGTTTGATTCGCAGATTTCAGTAAGGATTTGAAATCCCAGGATTTCTGAAATCCCTTCCTTCTTTGTTATTTAAAACCCCAGCCTCCCTCCTAGGATTTTAAATCTCAGTTACCTTGCATTTTTCAAATTAACAAATTTTTTCTAAAAGATAATGTAGATTCTTTGACAAAATCCTGACAAATGCAAATCCTGCATAATGCAAATCCTTTGACAAAATGTAAATCCCAAAGAAAAAAATTTATGAACCAAACGCCCCCGGTTAATCTTGAACTTATAAATTCAAATATGGTTGTCTTTTCTTCCCCCTCCCAAATCCTTTTTATCTCATCGTTGCCTTTTAATATCAATTTAGACAATGAACTATATATCTTTTGCAGTTTTGCTGTACCTAGTTTATCTCTCGTTACATAATGGGATAACTATATGCATTTGCCCTCAAATCCAAAAATTAAACAAAAACATAATTCGAAACTTTATTTTCTATTTACATGAATTATTCTATATGACTATATAGTAAATATAAAAATGTTTAAAGTTTAAACAATGTATTTTTTCCCCTTTCCTTTATAGGACTTCCCATTTGCCCACATGGTTTCATGGGTAGGAATGAATTTAATTAACAAAAGTATTATTTAAGTGTTGTTTATATTATATAGATAGAAAACTAAGCATACCCCATAAAAAGTAAGCATGATATTATGAAAAATTTGTTACCAACCATCATAATGTCCTAATGGTCTTAATTATTTACACTTTATTGGGTAATATATATCTCTAACTTTTACACCTATTTTTATGTATAGGTTTGGGACAAAGATGATAAGTGTGAGCATGTAACATGTTAGGTGTATGGGTAGCATACGTACATATATAGATAGGTTGATTGAGGTTTAACGAGGACTCTCGATGCATTAAAAACCACAGAGAATCAAATATACATTAAGGACAATATTGGAATAGTTAATATAAATCCAAAATTAATAGATTTAATTTAATTAATTTTATTCTCATTAAATTTAGAAAACTAAATCATATAAAAAAAACTTTCCACTTATCCCTCTCACTTTCTCGTCCTCACCCTTATCTCTCTCCCCTTTTCTCTCTAGGCCGGCGGCCACCACCCCATCGTCATCCCTCCCTCTCGGCGGCCACCACACCATCTCTCGGTGGCCTCACGACAATCCCTCCCTCATCACCATCGCGACAACCCTCACTCTCTCATTGGCCTTCCCCTTTCTCCTTCTTTCGGACACCACCATGCCACCGCCATCAGCCATCGCACCACCGACGTCGCATCATCACCAAATCGAGGATTAAATTTGAATATTTGAACGAACGATGAAGATGAACGGATAAAGAGGTGCATTGTGAACACATTGAAGGTTAGATTTGAATATTTGAATGAACGATAAAGGGTTGAATTAACGATAATTGTTTGAATGAACGTTGAAATGAAGCATAGCAGCCAGTTCACGGTGCATTCCAATGAAGATGATGATGATTTCGCGATGATGATGATGGAAAGATCTCGTTTTGAAGGTATGGTCGATTTTTCATTCATTTTCTTAATGAAAAACTTTGAATATCAATCGTGTTTATCCGATATTTATGGAAAACGATCTAATGTATCGTGTTTTATGAAGATGAATCGTGTTTGAAGATGAAACCAATGAAGATGTATCGTGTTTGAAGATGAATCCAATGTTTTGATGATGCATGATGGTGGGACAAATATAATGATGAATATGACCGAATATGAAGATGAAGAACCGAGATGAGACACGAATTGAAATATGAACATTAGATGCATCGACATCAAATAATGTTTCTTGAATTTGTTTAGATTTTGTAATTTTGGAAGTGTATCAATTAATTTTATTTTGCATTTATTGTTTAGTTATTTGATTGAATATTTTATTAATATAAAACTAAATTTTATTTGACTAGATATATTATTTTTTCCAAAATACCCCTATTGCATACTAGATACGTGCATCGCGTGATGCACCAATGCTCATTTAATCTAATGGTTGTGGTTGGTTTTTTTTAGGTTCTCGATGCATATGGTTCCCCATAGAACCTAACCACATATATATTATATTTCATGTGAGAAGTTAAATATTTATGAAAAATGAATTTAAAAAAAAAAAAAATACTTCTAACAATCACCCTTTTTGGACACCCTTGTTCAACTCTTTTACACTAGATGCTTGATCTTGAAGAGTGAAGAGCTAGTGTATAGTTGACTTGATCTTGTGGACACCCTAGTTCAACTAGATACACCCATTAGCATCTACTATTGTAGATTTGTAGAAGGTGGGTGTTTGTTTTTCAGTTCTTTAAAAATGTTTATTACTTGTTTAATAAAGCAGACTTCTTTAATCTGTATCTATAATAAAAAAAATGTTTATTGTCATATGTCACATCTTTACATGCTACATGTCATTGATAGTTTAATATTTTAAAAGTAATCAATATCTGATGTAATCTAATTAAATCAAGTCAAATTTAAAATCTAAATATTGTATTATTAAAACTGATATAAAATGAATTTTAATTTATAATTAATGCTCTAAAGCTTATCATATCTATTCTCATCTATATATATCTAAAAGTAAATTACATAATTGATTTGATTGGATATTAAATTAAATATAAAAATAAATAAATGACATGTGACAAAAGGATATATTAACACGTGACAAAACGAAAGATGCATTGAGTACAAACAAATGATATATTACTTACTCATATATTAATATTATATATTACAAATATAAATAGATAGATTATGATAGCGTGTAATTTGTGGAAAATATTTTTTTTCAAATTTGTTTCAATTGTAGATGTCTAGATTTGAATATAGTGAACTTAATTAGTTAAAAACTTGTGGAGAAAAAAACATATAAATAAAGAAAGAAAGGAATGAATGAATGAATGACGTGGCAAAAAGGTAAGGGAAAAGGGGGGGGGGGGGGGGGGTAATGTGGACCTTTTTTCTTATGGGGTCCAACCAAAACCAACATCGGGTATTCGGGTCATTAAATTGATTGGAACGTGGCCTTCGCTGTTTCAACTTAGCAAAACATCAAAATTACGTATATATCCTTTTCTCACAAACAATAGTGTCATTGTCCAGCCGTTGTTTCTGCTTAGTATTAACATGAAATTACGTATATGTCCTTTTCTCCTTAACAATAGTGTCATTGTCCAAACATGTTCTTATACTACCATTAAATCGGGTTTCGGTTCCATAGAGTTTAGTTCGGTCTGATTTTCTATTTTCTTTTGTAAAAGTCAAGAAAGAAGGAAATTGAACGGGATATTTCCCGACGGCTTCCCAGTTCTTAATGTGGTCATTTTTGGTTTTTGATTTTTTCGGGTTCGGATTTGTCTCGGAACTGAACTCATCCCTAGTTTATAATGATGACATGATGTGTTTAAAAATCTGGAAATAACATTATCTGTTATGAATAATTTTGAGTTTTTGACACCTAATATAACTTTGGTACTTAGCTAATAATAACATGATATTGTTGAAAGAGAAGGGTTAAGGGTGATCTTCATAACTTATTATGTCTAAGATAATGTTGTTTTGTAAATCTCTAAAGTGAGACCATCAAATTAGTTTTTGTCAATAATATTTATAATCATGAATGATTTATCTTGAAAAGACGAAGGAACATTCAGCTGAAGAAAATCTTATGCCATGTCACACATGTTACGATTGTTTGGAGAAAAACCGAAAAACTGAAAACGTAACAATTAGATTATGATGAAACTAATTTCATTATATGAAAATGATAACATTTTTATATGGTTTTATCGGATCATGATATGCTATTAGTCTAATATTTATTGATATCATATACCATACCATATAATCATAGGGAGTCTTTGATATAACACGAAGAATAAAATGAGATGATAAAACCCCAAAAAGATATTTGTTTATTTATCGATTCTTTCAATCGATTCAATATAGTATGTGACATCCCACATTGGTGGGTGAGAGAACCCAAGAGAACTTTATAAGGGTGAGGTGACTCTCCCATAATAAGATTGTTTTGAGATGAAAACAAAATTGTGAGACCCGTATTGGGGTGACAAAAGCAAACATGATAATATCATTTGTTTGACTTTTTTTTTTTATCAAATGGTTAAGAAATGATTAGAAAAACTATTCATTTTATATAGCATTATATTTTAATATTTTAGAGTATACAAAAACTATTCATCTTAATTTTCAAACTTCACGTTTAAGGGAGTTTGTTATGAAGAAAATGAAAGGAAAAGAATAAATGTTTGGAGTTTCGTTTCTTATTAATAACACAAACAAATAAATGATAAAAACAGTTCTTTTAATTCTCTATCAAATTATGTAGAATTATATAAAAAATAAAGGGAGAATTCCATATGTACCCCTCCAAAACTTCAAAATATCATATATACCCAACCTAAAATTTTAATATCATATATATCCCTCCTAAACATCATAATATCATATATACCCAATTTTAATTATTAATATCACATATATCCCTCTTAAACATCATTAATATCATATATACCCAAATTCATTAATTTATTTATTTTTAAAACATTTAAAACTCATAATTAATATTGCATATTAATTAATGACCATTACACCCTTACTCGTTTCTTCTTTCAACTAAACTTCAAAATATCATATTTATCCAACTTAAATTAAAATATCATATCCCTTTTAATATTTTATATAATTTATTTTTGTAAACTTTAATAAATAAATTCTTCAAACTAAAACAAATTAACATTAAAAAAAAAATTTTGTATCGTGTTTTTCTCGTTTGTAATTAAATCATATCGTTTTATTATATTTTCTTATATATATTTTTTTTCAACAGTAATCTATATACAATTAACTGATTAGATATTATGTTCTTTTGTTTCTTTTTCTTTTAGAATTTTATAGTTGTATCACATTTTGTTTTTTTTTAAGTTAGTATATATTTTTTGTTTTCTAATACATTAGTTTTAAAATTTTTTCAAGTTTGCATTCGTTTTATAACTATTGTTTATTTACTTTACTTTTTTTAAATTTTTATATTTAATCTAGTATATGAATTATAACTTGTTGTCCGATGTAATTAGTTGGGTATATTTTGTGTTAACGATAAAATTATATATATATATATATATATATATATATATATATATATATATATATATATATATATAATTAGAGTCCAGTTTTATAATAATTTGTTTAATAAAACTAGAAAATATTTTAATATTAAATTTACCGGATGAAATTTGTATCTTATTTGTAAATTAATTTTTTTATTATAAATATATGGTTATTTTCGTTAGTAAAAAATTCAGTTTTTTTTAAAACAAACCTTTACTATTAAAATAATTTCTAGATACTAATTATTAAACAAATTATTATAAAAACTGGACTTTAAATATATAGGATTATATCACAAAATATACACAATTAACTACATCGGATAACAAGTTATAACTCATATTCTAGACTAAATATATAAATTAAAAAAAAGTAAACTAAATAAACAATAGTTATAAAACGAATACAAACTTGAAAAAAAAAATTAGAAACTAATGTATTAGAATACAAAAAATATATATATACTAAATTTAAAAACAAACAAAATGTGATGAAACTATAAAGTTCGAAAAGAAAAAGAAAAAAAAGAATATAATATGTATATAGATTACTGTAGTAAAAAACAAATAAGAAAATATAATAAGACGATACTATTTGATAACAAACGAGCAAAAACATATACTACTTCTTTTTATTTTTAATGTTAATTTGTTTTAGTTTGAAGAATTTATTTAGTAAAGTTTACAAAAATAAATTATATAAAATTATTAAAAGAGATATGATATTTTAATTTAAGTTGGATAAATATGATATTTTGAAGTTTAGTTGAAAGAAGAAATGAGTAAGGGTGTAATAATCATT
The DNA here is from genome assembly GCA_020465985.1 of Centrapalus pauciflorus. Lineage (NCBI taxonomy): Eukaryota > Viridiplantae > Streptophyta > Magnoliopsida > Asterales > Asteraceae > Centrapalus > Centrapalus pauciflorus. The sequence goes on along the minus strand of JAANYP010002900.1, from coordinate 6,645 downwards.
AATTAATATGCAATATTAAGTATGAGTTTTAAATGTTTTAAAAATAAATAAATTAATGAATTTGGGTATATATGATATTAATGATGTTTAAGAAGGATATATGTGATATTAATAATTAAAATTGGATATATATGATATTATGATGTTTAGGAGGGATATATATGATATTAAAATTTTAAGTTGGGTATATATGATATTATGAAGTTTTGGAGTGGTATATATGAAATTCTCCCAAAAATAAATTTGGAGAAAGAAAATGAAAACAATTAATATGATTATTTTTTTTTCATTGTTCATAGTAGTATAAAATGTTTATACTTATTTTTTTGTCCATCATACCAAAGACCATTTACAATAAAATCAAGAGAATGAAATCGTATATTCGAATGGTGTTTATAACCTTTATTATATTGTGACGAAAGTCTTCGTTCTCAATGCAAATGAGTAAAAATTAAGTTTAATATGTATTTTTAAATCTTTTATACCTTAACAAAATGAAAAAATGAAAAAATAAAAATAGAAGTGTAACCACCATAACAGGTATTCTCTCATAAAATTTTGTAGTTTCGTTTAGTTGGTGAAAAATTTCCAAAATTTTCATTTTGCTTTAAAAAAAATGAAAAATTGTTTACTTAACAATAATTTCATAAATTTTCATTTAACTTTTAAAATACCACTTTTCATACTCTTTCTCTTACTTTTCTATTACGTACCCTATATTTTTTTATAGTAATTTTTTCTCTTCCTTACTAGTCTATCAGCTATCCTATTTTTCTTATTCTCTAATCACCCATTTTATTTTTGTTAAAATTAAAACTCTATCATCTAAACAAGTTTTCACATTTTATAAAAACCATTATTTTATTCTTAGAAAACAATAACTTAAAAACTGAAATTGAAAAGTAACTAGTTTTCGTTAGTCTCACAAGTTTTGAACCATCCGTGGTTACATTTATCCAGTAGGTTGTAAATTCTGCATTGAGAGTTGTTCATGCATCTGGATTTGGAAATCATAGATTTGGAAAATCTGGATTTGCACAATCCATTAAATAAACCAACAAATTAAGTAATAGAACCGCATAGGGGCTCTCAGGTAAATATACATACATGGAGTCATGAAGTCAACACTATTCATGAAGGATAATTGCATTGGAGTCCCTAGCGATATAAATTGTGTTATATTGCACAAGAAAGAAGACTATATACATTGATACATCCATTATGTATGTCATAATCGATGCTTTTTACATAAAATTTGATTCAATTTTGTTAGAGGAGATGGTGTACCCATCCCGATGGACGTGATGGCTTTCACGTCAGCCTCATCCTGGCAGGTATACCATCCTCACCCCCACCGGCTGATGATATATAATTAAAATAGCTGGACCCCGAGTGATCCTATTGCGATCCGAGGCTTCGCCCGGATGCGAGGATATCACGATGACCCACGGGTCGGGTCACGGCGCGGATAAACTAACCCCTACGGAGCTAAGACTTATCTCTGATAAATCTTTATAACCAACTAACAAATCAGATAACCAATCCAGATTTGTGTATATCCTCCCAAGGATAACGACAGTAATCCAGCATAACAATACGACTCTAATTAGGAGTCGATGCCTATAAATATCATAGCCTAAGAGGGAATCAGGTATGCTAAATCTGATATTCACTTTCATAATATTCACATAACCCTCATTGACTTGAGCGTCGGAGTGTCTTCCCCAGGGCCCTCCCCCTGGGTTTTGCAGGTAATTCGTTCGTCTTCTTGGAAGGATTCTCAACGTCTCAACATTGGCGCCTACCGTGGGACCGAAAGATCGTCCAAAATCCTGACAATATGAGTACAGCCGAGAAAGCTTCCAATCCACTGGACACCCCGATCACTCCTGCGACGACAACGGCGGAAAAAACCCCAAACCAACCCACCTCAACGCTCGCATTGCCTTTCGCTCCCGGTAGATATACAGGGGCGCAAGTAGAAAGTTTCTTCAAGGACAACGCTGACCGTCTCAATGCGATGATGGAGGAATATCACCAGAATCAAGTTCAAATCGGTATGATCCCCGTTAACTTGTTCCCGCATATGGATTCGCCTAGGCCGCCAGGAGTAACCATCCCACCTATCTCTCACCCTCTGCTGTTGGGTAACACGCAAGCGGGAGGCTCTAGCGGACAAGGAGGCCAAAGACCATCGTATCACCCCGGGTCTCGACCCCCGTTTGGGCTACCGCCGCCTCCCCACACCACTCCCGAAGTCATTTTCACCCCTCCGGGTCAAGGCTACGTTCCAAGAAACCCATCCGGATTCATAATGGGTCCGACTCCCCCACCCACTGAACTGGGGCCTATGCAAGGAGTGTTTCATCCGCAGTACGTGACCACCTCCATAAACCAGCACCCTTTTGTGGCGACTAGTGTCACACATCCCACCCGCAGAGATGAGGATCTGTCAAAACCATACTCTGCCTCGGAAAACTTGGAAGATGTTCCACACGTGGAGAGTAGCCCTTTAACTAGCCGAATAGCCAGTTTTCCCTTGCGAAAGGGCCTGGACTTGCCAAGAGAGATAAGAATGTATGACGGCACCGCGGACCCGGAGGACCACATCAAACTATTCGAGTCCATTATGGACCTTAAACAGCAACCCATGCCCATCTGGTGCAGAATGTTCGCGGCAACTCTGCTAGGTACAGCGCGGCTGTGGTATAACAGTTTACCTGCGTCTTCTATCGACAGCTATTCGGAATTCAAAGTCAAATTCTGCACAAATTTCCTCCAGCAGCGAAAGTTTCAGAGGCACGAAGCCGAGGTATTAAGCAAAGGGCAGAGGGAGGATGAGACTTTGCGCGAATATCACGAGCGTTATTTGTTGGAGAGCCAACAAATAGCCAACAAGACCGACGGCTTAGTGATCACAGGGTTCATAATAGGCCTACGACCAGGGCAACTATATGAAGAATTCATGAGAATCCCGCCTAAAACCATAGAGGAGATGATAACCCGGACTCTTTCCTTCATCCGGTCAAAAGAATCGGTAGCAGAAAAAAGACTCATGTTAGGGGTAAAGCGAGATGGGAAAAAGGAATCGCACCCTTCTAACCGCGACGGGAAGAAAGATCAAAAACGATCGTCAGACCGTACTCCGTACAACCATACCTCGCTTCTCAAGACCCCGAAAGAAATTCTTGCCACGGAGGACGTCCGCAACAGCTTCCGACCACCCAACAAGATGCAGAATCCCGCGCATAAGCGGGACAAGTCAAAGTGGTGCGACTTTCACGACGATTTCGGCCATGATACCAACAGCTGTATCGACTTGAAGAGGGAGATTGAAGCCTGCGTTAAAAACGGAAAACTTGCGCACCTAGTGAAAGGAGTGAAAAGCCAAAAATCTCGTAAGGACACTTCCCTCGAACGCAAGCAATATTCTTGGCAAAAGCAGGAAAGAAGAGAAGCATCGAAGCCCTTGGAAGCTCCTCCCCACATTGAGAAGGAAATAATGATGACTCATAGGAGACAGCCCCGGCAGCCTACGATGACCTACCCGCCAGAATATCGCCCACTTAAGCGAAAGGCTGAAGATCGCCTACCCGAAATCCAGTTCAAAGACGCCGATAAGCCTGAAGGAGTCAGCGGCCTAGAACCGTTACTAATCTCCGCCGTAATCGCAGGACAAGCAATACACCGAGTATATGTGGATACTGGCAGCGCAGTAGAGATTATGTACGAGCATTTGTTAGGCACAAAAAGGCCTCAGTCAAACCTGTTCTACATCTGAGGGGGAGATTTATAATCAAACCTGTTGATGCATTTGAAGGTTGAATTTAAGGCCTGTTATATGCCTTATTGAAACCTGAAAATGATTTGCAATATCAGTCTAAAGTTGTTCTATATGTTGCATGTGTTGCAACTAAGACAGTTTGTCCAAGCTGCTCTGTCTGCTGAACAGGCTGGACATAAACTGTCTACGCTGCTCTACACTGTTGAGCAGCTTGGGCATTTTTAAAGTGTTCTGTTCTTTGTGAACAGAACCTGTTCTTTGTGAACAGGCTAAACACTTTATGGAATTTGTTTCCAAGTCATCATGTATTGTTTTTGACTACAAGATCAGTTTACAAAGTCGAAGACAAAGTGGAAAACAGAACTGCTCAGCCTGCCCACGCTGTTCTGTAACATGAAGACAAAAGGATATTTGAAAAAAGGGTGACAGACCTTTTTCTTATATCAAAATAGGCCTTTACAGGGAAGAAAGACGCAAAGTTGACATTCCTAAATTAGTTAAAGGCAATGCAACAGTAGACAAAGTAAAAAGACAAAAGTTCTGCACATGTGAAGACAAGTCTGCTTTTCAGAAAAGTGCAGAAAAGGTTATGTTGTCTTTTCAACAAGACTTCTCCTTTTTCATTCCGTCCAATGAAGATGTTTTTCTTAGATCCTCTGAGTGAGTATAAAAGGAAGCTTCTAAGGACAGAAAGAAGTGTGAAGAAAGCTAAGTGCTGAAACAAAGAGTGAACGTGCAAGTGTGATTTTCATGCATGCAAGCCTTCTGTGTAAATCAGTATCTGTGTGTCTAAGCTGTTTTACATAAGCTGTTCCCTTAAGTCTTGTAAACACAGTGAGTGCTTCTTAGTGAGTGTATTCATTGTATACTAGTTTTAGTTTGTCTTAGACTAGTGAACATACTGTTGTATCTGTCATCTCAGCTTGAACTATTCCGCATTCAAGCTTGTTTGTAATTAACAAATTGTTGATAATACATACAAACATTGAGAAAATAGTGTGTAGTTTTTAAATAGCTGTATTCACCCCCCCCTCTACGCTTAACGCTAATTACTTTGGGAACCTCTCGGGACCTACAACTTGTATCAGCGCAGTAGTTTAGAGTGTGTGTGTCATTCTCGCTCTCTCATTCTCCCAGTTTCCTGGACAACAGTGCTGCAAATTCTTCTTACTTGACAATGGCTCTATGGGCAAACCTCCAAAATTTAATCATCAAAAACTTCTCTGGTTGGAAGTGCAGATGATGCTCTATTTAGAGAATCTGGCTGTACAACTGCCAGAGATAGTGATGGAGGGTCCCTATGTGCCAAACCTCTGTTACTACCATAACTCCAGCGGTTGTTGAAGGAGCTGCTCCTGAAACTCAGGACCTTTGGGAAAGCTAAAGCTCAATGGTCTGATGAGAAAAGAGACTGGTGGCTCTGGATGCAAAGGCCAAGACAACTCTGGTCATTTTCTTCTGATGATGTGTTACACAGGTTGAGAAATGAGACAGCAAGAAAGTGGGATACTTTGTGTACCGTCTTGATGGACCCAACAATCACACTGGAAACAGGATCAACAATTTGTTACAGTATGAACTTTTCTTTGCTAACCACAAGGGACTCTCACTGAAACCTACACCAGGTTTTACTGCTTTAGTGATGATCTCAAGCTGTGGGTCACTAGGATAGTCTCACCCTGTGATAAATATTCTGGCATTCTACCTGAAAGAGTGGAAACTTTCAACTTCTCCGGAACTCAGGTACTATCAGAGTATGGATCCTAGTCAACTGTATGGATCCTTACTGACTGATGAACAACTCAAGGCAACCAAGACGAAATGCCTTGGCCTGTCCAAAAGCGGTCACCTGTTGACTTGTGGCTACATGTGAGAACACGCCTGTAAACTCCGGTGGTGATGTTTTCCTCACCTGAATCACCCCGGATGCTGCCAGGAGGACCAGCGTCGTCCGATGACGACGCTCCTGCAGAGCTCTTGCCTGCCCCGGCTGCCTGCGCCCTCTGCTCGCCTGCTTGTCCCCCGGTTCTCCCCCCCCGGTTTGGCCGCCGGCCCGCCGGCCCCTGCTTTTGCCCGGCCCTTCCTGTGTGTGGCCCCCCGCGGCCCTTTGCTCCCTCCCCCGGTTGGCGTGTTTCCCCGTGGCCCCCTGGTCCTTCTCGCTGCTGCGTGTGTCCCCCGCTGTTGGTCCGTCCTCCCCCCCTCCCCGCCCCCCCCGGCTGCTGGTTCTCGGGTTCCGTCCCTTCTGGCCCCTGGCTCTTCCGCTGTTGCGGCCCTCCGTTGGGCCCCCTCCGTGGGTTTCCCCCCGCCCCCCGGGCCTTCTGCCGGCCGTGCTTGGGCGGCTCTGCTTCCTCTTCTGCGCCGCCGCCCTCCCTGTCGCTGGCCCCTGCTTTCCCCTCCCCCCAGCGTTTCCCCCGGCTCCTCTGGCTGCCGTGCCGCTTTCCGCCGCTTTCTTTTCGCGCCCCCTGGCCTCCTCCTCTGCTGCTCCGGTCCCCCCTTTTCTGGTCCGTTCTGCCGCCACCGTTCCCCTGTTTGCCTCTCTGCTTGTTGCTCTCCCCTCTTGTGTTGGCGCCGCCTGCTGTTTCTCTCTCTGCCTCTCTCTCGCTCCCCCTGCTCTTCCCCCTCCCTCTCGTCCCCTGTCCCCGTTTTCCCTCGTTGCCCCCTGCCGCTTGCTGCCCCTCTTCCCCCGCCTCCCCCTCTCTTTTCCCTGGCCCGGCCCGCGCGCCGGCCCCGTCTCCCGCCTGCTTTGTCTGTTGTCCTGTCCCCTTCCTCCCCGTTCTTTCTTGCCTGGGCCCTTCCGTGGCCCCTTTCCCCCTCCGTTTGCCTTCTGCCCCTTCTCTGTCTTTGGTCTTCTTTTTCGCCCG
>JAANYP010002899.1:16556-141275 GCA_020465985.1 Centrapalus pauciflorus | reverse complement strand
TACCATAAGGGTACCAGCGCGACTTGGGTGCCTGAGTCAGATGCAGAGCCTCTATTCTTATTTGTTCCAGAGTCAGAGTTATATTCCGGGACGGAATCTTTATAAGGGGGGAGGATTTGTAACACCCCGACTCCCGAGAAGGTGTGTGTAATTATCCTATTGATCGACTAATTTATTGATTATTGCGTTGGTCCAATTATGTCCCGTATAGTGGATTATACGGGTCGGGACGAGTATTACATGGATTCTGGATATAATTTTAGTGAACTAGTTATACTTATGGATTCACAAGATCAAATGGGATTTAATGATATAAATAGTGGATTTTGATAATGGGGCCGGGTATCGATGTCGAACACGCGATATAGTATATACGTACGTGACTTGCTTTGCTTCCTTCTTCTCCCAAAATCTAATAAAGGTGTGTGTGTGTGATTTCTTGTTGCTGGAACTCAAAAGTGAATCCATAATTAGTCATTAAACTGTTGCATATTGGATTGAAGCTCTCAGATTTTGTTCTTGAGATTTCAAGGTGAGGAATCTTTAACATGAGTTTGATTTTGTGTGTTAATTGATATGGAATCGTGGGAATTGGTTTGTACCAATTTTAGGAGTGTTTTGATATCATTGTATGGGCTTTTACTTCTGCAATCGAGTTATGGAGGTTTAACACCTCCTGGGCAGAACAGAAACAGAGCACAGAGACCTGCAACCCGTCGTGGTCACGATGGGTTGAGCGCGGCCGCAATCAGTGGCACGAGGCGGGCGCGGGTTAGGGTTCTGAGTGCGGCTCGCGATGGTGAGTGCGGCCGCAATTCGGCAGGTTGGACCAGAAGTGGGTTTTGGGCCTTGGGGCGTATTCGGGGTTGCTTTTTGGGGTCATTCTACTATATTAATGATTAGGGTGTATATGGTGTTTATCTGTTGAACTGGGATTAACCTGGGAAGATTTATTATGTGTTCAGGAACTGATAAATATCGGTGTGAGACAAATTCAGATCAGCGGGTTAGAGATAGGCCCTGTTTGTTTTTCATTCAAACCCTCTTAAAAGGGTCTGAAGTCTAAATTTCAGATCTAGAATGAATTAAGACTGTTTGTTTAGTTTCAGAGTTAAGAGGTTCAAACCTCTGAATTTACCTCTTAATTTTAAGAGGAATGTTTGGGTCTGAAAAAAATTAAGAGGTTTCTTTTTTTTTATTTTTAGTTTACAAACTCTAAAACTATTTATAATTTTAATTATTATAATTTTATTTATCTTTTTTTGAGGTGTTGATTAAAATATAAGTTCAGTTAATTCTAATTTAAAAATATTTGTCATATTAATTATTATAATTTTATTTTATTTTTATAAATAAATCAATTATAATATATAGTTAATTAGATTTAATATTTTAAAGTAATATTTTTCAGATGTTTTATATTATGAAACAAACAATCTTAAAATCACCTCTTAATTTCAGATTTCAGATCTTAAGACCACCTCTTAATTTCAGACGTGGTTTTCAGACTTCAGACATTTAACCTCTTAAAAAACAAATAGCACCATAGTGTCCGGGGTGATCCAAGTGAGTACGCGAGATCTTTTGAAAAGACATGCCGCCTTGAGTCTTTGAGTGTTTATATTTCATATGTGTTTAAATGATTTGTATGGGCACCGCAAGCTGCCCCTTAGTTATGATATTATCTTTCTTTGCATGGGAATGTATATTACTGTGAATGAGATCCATTATAGCGATCGTGATGATTTATCACGGGAGCTGAGTAGCTCTGTTTAACCCTGTGTTTGATTCCCATATATATATATATATATATATATATATATATATATATATATATATATATATATATATATATATATATATATATATATATATATATATATATATATATATGTGTGTGTATATATATATATATATATATATATATATATATATATATATACACACACACATACATATATATATATATATATATATACATACATATATATATATATATCTGTGTGTGTGTGTGTGTATGTATGAATGTATGCTTCCTTTTTTAAAAACTGTGAAGACCACCCCTTACGGGGCGGTAGTCACGAGTCTAGGTCACACATCATGCAATAAGATATCAACCATAACTAAGAGTAATTAATTGCGGAATTATAAATTACATGTACAAGTTATTAGGATTTAAGTTTAATACAGATTACGGATTTTAAATTAAACTTATAAAGGGCACGAGTCTAATCTAAATCATGTCATCATATAATCAAGATAAATCTACCCAAACCACCATATCATCATCTTCCAAACAGTACCAAAAAGGGTTTGATGGGTAGAGAGGTCTATGAAAACTCCTGTCTTGATCTTGTAAGACCTAAATACTAGGTCCGGCAGGTAACTTTCCTTTATCTTTTCCAGTAAAAATGTAAGGTAGCAACTGTAAGCAATGCTTAGTGAGTAAATAGATTTTCAAATTAACATGCATTGTCAAGCGGATCATAAGTCTAGCGTGATATGTCTTGGCTGCCGCTACAGCCCTCATGATTGAGACATAGAAGTCATAGAGTCGGATGATGTTCAAGCCACGCTCACGCTTAAATCGTGGGGATCAGCCACATACTGGGCTAGCTACCAGTAAATCAACATGGCGGAACATCGGAGGGTCATTACCAAGTTCAATAGAACTGGTGAAATAGCCAGGTCTAGAACAATAGACCGACAAGGCTAATCAAGCTGAATCAATATGTCAAAGTATATGCAATGATGAAGCATACGTAATCAAAGTCATGATAGCAATAATCTCAAAGGAATATCATAAATGAACTGTAAATGCAATATCATATGAAGTGATGATCAAATAGCTATCATGATCCACTGGGCAACACCGAACCATGGTGTGCACAGGTCACAATCCAGCTGATAATATGAATGTCAAATCGATCTAACATCAACAATATGTCTCAACCGGAAATTCTAGCATGTTAAATCTGAATATCTATAACTCACAGATCTGGGGTCTTTATCAAGCAGATGTAAAATCCACCACCTGAGTTATCTCAGGATTTTATCTTTAATCTTTGTCAATCTGTTCTCTGTCAATTCTTTTCAAATCAAAGACCCGCTTTCAAATATCTTTAAATCAATGTTCAGAAATTAACTGAACCTGTCCAGAATCATATCATATCAATCTCATGTCAATATCATAATCTTTTATCTTTAAAATCTTTATTTTATCTGATTCTGATAACTGATCATTCATAAATCTTTCTTTCATTCATATTCTTTGTTTCATTAAGTTCTCAAAGGATCAGTGTGTATATATATATATATATATATATATATATATATATACATATATATATATATATATATATATATATATATAATCATTTTGCTAATTATGTTGTTAATTTATACGTTGTCCATGTGTTTTATTCAATATATTCGAATTTAGGGAGGGGGGTTCGAATTTATATAATAAATTCGAACATATATGACCAAAATCGAAATCCTGGCTTCGAACATTGGCTTGAATTCATAGTTAAATTCGAATCCAGACTTTTGAACTTAGGGTTAAATTTGAAATCCTTGTCTCGAACTTATGGTCAAATTCAAACCTAAGGTTCGAATTTAGCTTTAGTCGAGTTTGTTCTTGGCATCTCGAATTTGTTCATATTTTACAGCTTTTAAACATACATTTCTAAGTTAAGATCATGAATATGCTAAGTATTAAGCCTAGGTTCGATTCTATTATACATAATCTAACAGATTCGAGTTAATACTCAAGCTAAATAGCTTTATTCGAATGAAAAATAAGCAAATTCGAAAAACCGAAAATAAGGAAACTTTAAACGTCGTTTCTTACCACAAATTCGTATGAAATCGCACATGTAATAGCAGATTCTTTTAGTACTCTTCCAGATCTTTTCGATGACGTATAGAACTCGATTATTGGCCGGTCGGTTTGGGAGAAAAAACTAGAGAGAAGTAGAGAGAGAGTAGAGAGAGAGAGAGAGTCAAATTTCTTAATGGTGATTAATGGCCATAATTGGAGTTTATATACTTAATCAGTTACATTTGAAATTTAACCCACTTTTACTTTTGTATCTTACATCTCTTTTATTTAATTATCTTTAATAATTTATTAAATCATAATTTAAATATTTATATAATTTAATTAAACATTTCATAACTTAAATAAATTACAATTCAAATAATGTAATAAAATTACATTATTGGTTCAAAATATTGAAATTAAGTTTAGCTAAAGACTAGGTTGTTACGGAATGGGCTCCACCACGCACAAAATTCGTCCCCGAAGTTAGCTATGTTCGAACAGACTGGGATAAGTAGCTTTCATAACATCTTCAGATTCCCAAGACTGATGCGAACCCTTGTGGTGTTTCCACTGGACGAGCACCATCTGTATATCTTTATTTCTAAGCTTTTTGGTCTTCGAGTCCAGAATACACTCTGGCTCTTCAACCACTCGAAGCTTTTCATCAATCTGCAGATTAACATGTGGTATTTGAACTTCTCTTTCATCTGCTAGACTCTTTCTCAGATGACTGACATGGAATACAGGATGTATTCCAGATAAGTCCACTGGCAGTTCAAGACGATAAGATTGATTTCCTATTTTTTTCGACAATCTTGAACGGACCGATGAATCTCGGAGCTAGCTTGTTTCTCTTTATGAATCTTACCACATTCTTCATTGGAGATACTTTTAGCATCACCCAATCGTTAACCGCAAAACTGATAGATCTGTGTCAATTGTCATAATAAGACTTTTGCCTGCTTTGAGCTTCAAGGATATTCCTTCTGACAAGTTGAATCTTTTCATGAGTCAACTATAGAAGGGCAGGACCCGCTATTGGTGATTCACCTGTTTCACGCCAACAGGTAGGAGTTCTGCACTTTCTTCCGTACAAAGCTTCAAAAGGAGTCATCTTGATCGTTGAATGATAACTGTAATTGTATGAGAATTCGACCAGAGGCAAGTGGTCATCCCAATTACCACCCAGATCAAGAACACAGGCACGGAGCATATCTTCCAGAGTTAAGATAGTACGTTCACTTTGGCCATCTGCATTAGGATGATAAGTTGTACTCATTGAGATTCGAGTACCCATCCCGTCTTGCAGCGCTTTCCAAAATCTTGAAGTGAAACGACTATCACAATCAGAGACTATAGACTTTGGCACACCGTGACGAGATATGACTTCAGTGATGTACATCTGTGCCAATCTATCCAAAGAGTATGTCTCTTTCATCGGTATGAAATGAGCTGACTTCGTTAATCGATCCACGACTACCCAGATGGAGTCGTGCTGTCTCTTGGTCTTCGGCAACTTCGTGATGAAGTCCATGGTTATATGCTCCCACTTCCACTCAGGAACCGACAGTGGTTGCATATCCCCAAAGGGTTTCTGAAGTTCTGCCTTAACCATCTGACAGATTCTGCAGCTTTCAACGAATCGACCGATGTCTTTCTTCATTCCTGGCCACCAGTAGTCAGCTTTCAGATCAAAGTACATCTTTGAGCTGCCAGGATGTATAGATAATTTGGACTTGTGGGCTTCAGATTGAAGAGTGTTGCGGATAGAACCATATTTAGGAATCCAGATTTGGTTTCCCTTGAGACATTGTAGTCCCAAATGATTCATAGATAAAAATTGCAATTTCCCTTTAAGATTTTCAGAATAGAGATTCTCTTCTTTAAGTGCTTCAGCTTGAGTAGCTCTGATATCTTTAATAAGATCAGAAGAGAATACAACAGGAGTCAGGGCATAGCAACACTTTTCCGGATATACTTTCCTACTCAACGCATCCGCGACAACGTTAGCTTTGCCGGGATGATATAGGATCTCGCAATCATAGTCCTTGATAAGCTCCAAGGACCGAAGTTGTTTCATATTCAGATCCTTTTGAGTAAATAGATGCTTAAGACTTTTATGGTCAGTATAGAGCTGACACTTAGTCCCATAAAGATAATGACGCCAGATCTTCAGTGCAAAGGTAACTGCAGCCAACTCAAGATCATGAGTTGTTGCACTTTTCTCATAATCCTTCAATTTCCTTGAAGCGTAGGCAATTACTTTTTCCCTTTGCATTAGAACACATCCTAAGCCAGTACCAGATGCGTCACTGTAAACGACAAAATCATCGTTGCCCTCTGGTAAGGCTAGGATTGGCGCTTGAATAAGGTTTTGTTTCAGAGTTCAAATGCCTCTTGCTGTTTATCAGTCCATACGAAAGGGGTATTCTTCCGTGTTAGCATCGTAAGAGGTACAACAATCTTTGAGAAGTCCTTAATGAATCGCCGATAATAACCGGCCAATCCAAGGAAACTTCTAATTTCAGAGGCATTGTGAGGCGTTTGCCATTTCTGAACGGCCTCGACTTTGGAAGGATCGACTGAGATTCCCTCGCCAGATATGACATGGCCAAGGAATTGGATCTAGAAAGAAATCAGAGTGAAATTTCAAGTTTTAATTCAATCAAAAAACGCTTAGGAATGACTCAAGACAATATATAAAGTTGTACCTGTCTGAGCCAGAATTTGCACTTAGAAAATTTTGGATAGAGTCTTTCCTTTCTCAATAACTCTAGCAATTGTCGCAGATGATTAGAATGATTAGCCTCCGTTTTGGAGTAAATCTAAATATCGTCTATGAATATGATAACTGACTTATCCAGCATCGGTCCGCACACGCGGTTCATGAGATCCATGAACGCCGCTGGTGCATTTGTCAGACCGAAAGGCATTACGAAAATTCGTAATGACCGTATCTTGTTCGGAAAGCTGTCTTTGGAATATCCTCATCTCTTACTTTCAGTTGATGATACCCAGAACGAAGATCAATCTTGGAGAAATAACTTGCTCCTTGTAGCTGATCGAATAAATCGTCAATTCTGGGCAGAGGATACTTATTCTTAATAGTGACTTTGTTCAACTCGCGGTAATTAATGCACATTCGAAGAGTTCCGTCTTTCTTCTTCACAAATAAGACTGGTGCACCCCACGGAGATGAACTAGGTCAGATAAATCCCTTTTCTAACAGTTCTTGCAATTGTTTTGACATTTCCTGCATTTCTGCAGGCGCAAGTCTGTAGGGAGCTTTAGCGATGGGAGCCGCACAAGGAACTAAGTCAATTCCAAATTCGACTTGTCGTTCCGGTGGCACTCCAGAGATATCATCAGGGAATACGTCTGGGAACTCACAGACAATAGGAATATCAGCTACAGATTTCTTTTTGACTTCAGAGTTAGATTCAGACGAGACAAAACATAGATATGATTCGTGACCCTTAGACAAATACTTGTGAGCTTTTTCAACAGTTATAAAGTAGTGAGCACCTTTCCGCTTCTCGCCTTTGATTTCCAACAATCAGCCGTCTGAAGACTTGATCCTGATGATTCGACGGTTGCAGACGATCGTAGCCTCGTTATTCATTAACCAGTCCATGCCGATGATGATATCAAATTCTTTTAACGGTATTGGGGTAAGGTCGAGATTGAATACTATTTTATCAACGAGCAGAGTATAGTTTCGATAAACAGAGTCAGCCATAACATAATTGTTACTGGCTGTCTCAATATCAAGTATCACAGAGAGTTTTGATGGAGTTTTGGACAGTCTTCGAGCAAAAGCAGTAGATTTAAAGGAATGACTAGCACCGGAATCAAATAATACGCGAGCAGGGATTGAGTTAAGCATGAACGTACCGGTAACCACGTCAGGGGTTTCCTTTGCTTCCTCGGCTGTTATCTGAAATGCTCGAGTCCTTGTGGTCGGAGTTGCAGCTGAACTTTTCATCGTAGATCCTCCAGCTAACGATTGTGACTGACCTCGTTGCCCGCTACGACACTGATACATGAAGTGTCCTCGTTTTTCACATTTCGCACACCCAAGTCCTCGATGGGGGCATTCTTCACTGCTGTGACCGATTGTGTTACACGCAAAACAAGTGAGGTCATCTGGGTTACACAGCCCCATGTGTGATTTTCTGCATCTCTTGCAGAATCGTGGCTCGTTCGTTAAAGAGTAGTCTTGCGCTTTCTGAGGCGTACTGTATTGCTAGGATTGCTGAGGTTGTGACTTATTTGGCTTAAAGAATCTGCCAAATCTCTGTTTCTTTGGAGGAGATGGACATGTCGGGTTCGCTGATGGAGCATAGAGCTGATCGCCATACTCTAAGTATCCTCTCTCAATCTGCCTCGCTGCTTCAACAATTTCCAGATAGCACTTATACTTTATCACGCTCATCGGGTGTCAGTATCTCGGGTTAAGCCCTCCACGGAATCGATTCATCTTTCTTTCTTCAGTAGCTACTTGATACGAGGAGTAGTCGTAGAGTCGTGAAAATTCATGTTCGTATTCATCAACAGTTTTGGTTCCTTGGGTCAGCTGCACCAGTTGAACTTCCATCTTGTCTCGTTGATCAATAGGACAGTTCTTCGCGTTAAACATGTCTAAGAACTTATTCCACTCTAAAGTCTGTATTACTTCTTCTCCGTATACGCTTCTCTGGGTTTTCCACCAGGCACGGGCAGCACCGACAAACAGCGCAGATGCATAGCTTACTTTCTTTGATTCTAAGCAGTCGGAAATTCTGAAGATTTCCTCAGTATGGCTTATAAATCCATTGCCTGAATTGGATTCACCGTACCCTCAAAGTTAATGGCACCGCTAGCTTTGAAATCTTTGAACTTACAGCCTTTCGGCTGTTCAATTTGAGTTTCATGGTTCGAGTTATCAGAATTAGATTCATTATTCTGGACTTGTTTATCTTTTCGCTTATTCATTTTATCATCACGTCTTTTAGCTTCGACCTCATCTCTGGCCTGAAACTGTTCTTGCATAATCTTATTTTGTTGTTCAGAATGTTGGGCTAAAAGTTGTTGCATCATTTCAAACATCTATTGTGGAGTCATGTTGTTGGGAATGTCACCTGATCCTGACATCTTTACTGAAAATTAAAATCATTTAACTATCAGTTTATAGACTTAGATCTACCTACCCTTTTTCCCATCCTAATAGTCTGTACATCCTATCTCAGTTCAAACCACCTAAATGATTGATACATATGTATTGCTTCAGTTTGAGACCAAGTATTACTCACGTAATACTTGATTCACTCAAACTATGAGCTCTGATATCATCCTGTGAAGACCACCCCTTACGGGGCGGTAGTCACAAGTCTAGGTCCCACATCATGCAATACGATATCAACCATAACTAAGATAGAGTAATTAATTGCGGAATTATAAATTACATGTACAAGCATATTAGGATAAGTTTAATACAGATTAAAGTTTTTAAATTAAACTTATAAAGGGCACAAGTCTAATCTAATTCATGTCATCATATAATCAAGATAAATCTACCCAGACCACCACATTATCATCTTCCAATCAGTACCAAAAAGGGTTTGCTGAGTAGAGGTCTATGAGAACTCCTGTCTTGATCTTGTAAGACCTAAGTACTAGGTCCGGCAGGTGACTTTCCTTTTTCTTTTCCTGAAAAAATGTAAGTAGCAACTGTAAGCAGTGCTTAGTGAGTAAATAGATTTTCAAATTAACATGCAATGTCAAGCGGATCATAAGTCTAGCGTGATATGTCTTGGCTGCCGCTACAACCCTCATGATTGAGACATAGAAGTCATAGAGTCAGATGATGTTCAAGCCACGCTCACGCTTAAATCGTGGGGATCAACCACATACTGG
Source organism: Centrapalus pauciflorus (assembly GCA_020465985.1). Classification (NCBI taxonomy): domain Eukaryota; kingdom Viridiplantae; phylum Streptophyta; class Magnoliopsida; order Asterales; family Asteraceae; genus Centrapalus; species Centrapalus pauciflorus. Next base: position 131,554 of record JAANYP010002899.1, on the reverse strand, counting down.
GCTAGCTACCAGTAAATCAACATGGCGGAACATCGGAGGGTCATTACCAAGTTCAATAGAACTGGTGAAATAGCCAGGTCTAGAACAATAGACCGACAAGGCTAATCAAGCTGAATCAATATGTCAAAGTATATGCAATGATGAAGCATACGTAATCAAAGTCATGATAGCAATAATCTCAAAGGAATATCATAAATGAACTGTAAATGCAATATCATATGAAGTGATGATCAAATAGCTATCATGATCCACTGGGCAACACCGAACCATGGTGTGCACAGGTCACAGTCCAGCTGATAATATGAATGTCAAATCGATCTAACATCAACAATATGTCTCAACCGGTAATTCTAGCATGTTAAATCTGAATATCTATAACTCACAGATCTGGGGTCTTTATCAAGCAGATGTGAAATCCACCACCTGAGTTATCTCAGGATTTTATCTTTAATCTTTGTCAATCTGTTCTCTCTCAATTCTTTTCAAATCAAAGACCCGCTTTCAAATATCCTTAAATAAATGTTCCGAAATTAACTAAACCTGTCCAGAATCATATCATATCATTCTCATGTCAATATCATCATCTTTTATCTTTAAAATCTTTATTTTATCTGATTCTGATAACTGATCATTCATAAATCTTTCTTTCATTCATATTCTTTGTTTCATTAAGTTCTCAAAGGATCAGTATATATATATATATATATATATATATATATATATATATATATATATATATATATATATATATATATATATATATTAATATATATAATCATTTTGCTAATTATGTTGTTAATTTATGTGTTGTCCATGTGTTTTATTCAATATATTCGAATTTAGGGAGGGGGTTTGAATTTATATAATAAATTCGAACATATATGACCAAAATCGAAATCCTGGCTTCGAACATAGGCTTGAATTCATAGTTAAATTCGAATCCATACTTTCGAACTTAGGGTTAAATTCGAAATCCTTGTCTCGAACTTATGGTAAAATTCGAACCTAAGGTTCGAATTTAGCTTTAGTCGAGTTTGTTCTTGGCATCTCGAATTTGTTCATATTTTACAGCTTTTAAACATACATTTCTAAGTCTAAAATCATGAATATGCTAAGTATTAAGCCTAGGTTCGATTCTATTATACATAATCTAACAGATTCGAGTTAATACTCAAGCTAAATAGCTTTATTCGAATGAAAAATAGACAAATTCGAAAAACCGAAAATAAGGAAACTTTAAACGTCGATTCTTACCTCAAATTCGTATGAAATCGCACATGTAATAGCAGATTTTTGTAGTACTCTTCGAGATCTTTCCGATGAAGTATAGAACTCGATAATTGGCCGGTCGGTTTGGGAGAAAAACTAGAGAGAAGTAGAGAGAGAGTAGAGAGAGAGTAAAATTTCTTAATGGTGATTAATGGCCATAATTAGAGTTTATATACTTAATCAGTTACATTTGAAATTTAACCCACTTTTACTTTTGTATCCTACATCTCTTTTATTTAATTATCTTTAAAAATTTATTAAATCATAATTTAAATATTTATATAATTTAATTAAATATTTCAATACTTAATTAAATTACAATTCAAATAATGTAATAAAATTACATTATTGGTTCAAAATACTGAAATTAAGTTTAGCTAAGGACTAGGTTGTTACATGAGATGAGTATTTCATTATGTATTGGATCTCAAGGGCCTCTTGGCAGAGGCTCGGGTGGTATGGGTTATGCCATATAGTGTAGTGTTACAATGTGCCATGAATACATGTGTTATGTGCTTATGTGATTAGTGCAAAGTCTAACTCTTGTGTACTCAAGAGCTGCGAAGTTTACGTATTCGTTTCTACTGTGTTTATCAGGAAGATAGAATATAGGACCGCCAGCTCCTGAGCGAAAGTAGGAGCTTGATCTTGCTGTTGTCGGGAGTTCTTCATTTTGCTGACTGTATGTGATTGTTGTATTGTTGGGAACTTGATTAGCTGTATCTGGTCTGTATGCGAATATTTGGATCCGGGTTTGAGTTTTTAGTATGTTGGGTTAACTTCTAAACAGTGTTGTTCATGTTATGTAAAAGGTTTTAAATTGTCAGTTTTGTGTAGATCTTTGACATATGTTATGGATAATCAATGCGTTGTTGCCACCTGTGTATTGTAAATGACGTGACTTTTATTCGGGTTGGGAGGGTGTTATTATTAAACATTATATATATACTAGTTTATTTACCCGAATAGTATACAATTTCTTTCAATAATAACTATTTTAATAAATTATAAATTTTAGAATAATTGTAGAATTCGATATTAAATGGTATAAACTTTGTAATATTATGAAACATATGTGAGTCAATATTGATTTTTAATATTATAGATTATATCTGTAACACCCGACTCTCGAGCAGGTGCGTGGAATTAACCCGTTGACTAATTATTATATTGATTATTGCGTTGGTCCAATTACGCACCATTTAGTGGATTATACGTGCCGGGACTGATATTACGTGGCTTCGGGATATAATTTTAGTGGATTATTTATAATTATGGATTCATGAGATTAAATGGATTTATTGACATAAATAATGATATTTTGATAACGGGGTCGGGTATTGGTGTTGAACACGCGATATAACTGATACGTATATTATGTTACATGTTTCTTACATCCTTCACTTGCAAAAATTTACAAGATGTGTGTGGTGCTTGCTGGAGCAGAAGGAGTAAAGGCATAACTGACCAAGATTGAGCTGGGAAATCCATATCTTCCTTTCCTCTTGTGTTCTTCATACTGATAAGGCGAGTAGAGTATCAAATCCTGAGTTTTATTTTGTTATATGTTGTGATTTTGTGGGAACTGATGGGAATCAATACTAGAAATGTTTTGGGGCCAAAAGTATAAGTTAATAGGGTTGGAATTCGAGTGTGGGGATTTAATTCCACTGGACAGAAGCTGGAAAAAAAATAGAGGACCTGCAACTCACCGCGCTCGCGATGGGTTTAGCTCGGCCGCGAAGGGTAGCGCGGGGTTGGCCGCGGTCTAAGGTTCATGTGCACGGGTAGAATTGTGAGCGCGCCATGCAATGGGGTAGCGCGAACGTGGTTGGGTCAGCATGACCGCACTCGAGCGGGTGCGGCCGCGATTCGCCTGATTTGGGCCAGATTGGGCTTCAGAGTCGTGAGGCCTATTTTGGGTTACTTTTGGGGGTCAATAACTTATGTTTTTTATTATGGGATCGACAGAGATCAATCTGGGAAGATTCATTGTGTATACAGGGATCGACAGAGATCCGATCGAGACGAAGTTGGGCCAGTAGGATTAGTGATAGTTAGCTGGGTGATCCAGGTGAGTACACGGTTGTTAAAAAATCCCTATAACACAGTAACTATAATTGTGAGACCCAAGATTTCTCAAAGGTCTCAAGTCTAGGCCCAGTAGCAACGCAATATCAATCATGAAACTAAGATAAAATTAACAGTGCGGCATACAGTTAATTACAAGCAGAGACAAAAACTAAGTATAAGGTACAAACTTTTAGACTATTTCATCAAAGCACAAATGTAAACTAGCCAAAACCCCAAAGCTCTATCTTTAATCAAGTACCAAGGTATTGGAACAGGTTCTAATGCACTTCAAGCTCTTTCAAAGTCCTGACCTATGAACTAGGTCCAGCCAATCCTTTGCCTTTACCTGAAAAATAATGCAACAACGGGGTAAGCTTATTTGCTTAGTGAGAATGTAGAATTTCACATTTAACATGCAATTATGAACGCGGAAGCACATGCACTGCACTCGGCTCATGCACGGCTCATCTCTGTTGCTTATGCACTGCACTAGGCTCATGCACAGCTCAATCTCGAAGAGACATTGGCCAATTAATGCTCTTTTGATGCGCAACTTTGCTCAGCTCCCAGTTATAAAACTGTTGTTGCTCTTGAGACTTTTAGACAAATTCATAAGAATTGCTCGGATGATGATAAATCCATACACACGCATCATTAGTGGGGATCAGCCACGTACTGGGCTAGCTACCAGTAATTGCTCTATATGGATATCATCGGAATGCTCAGCTCTAGCTACCCTCTGTGCTTTCATCACGTAAATCAGCACATCATAAGCCTAACATTAACCCAACACTGAGCAATAGTGATGGAGTTAAGCTTAACAATCAAATGACTCGTCAATGAAATAGATTCTGGAAGAATAAATGCTCAGCTCAACAATTCATAGTAAATATACTATGATAATATATATTAATAAGCTCAAAATCAGAATGCCAATAAAATCAGGATCATGCAACAAAAGTCTCAATTCACATAATTTGCAGTTAAAGTAAAATTTAAAACTCACAGTTACTGGTTATTTGCACTTTCTGGCTCTGGCTCTGTTGCTCACAATCTGTAGTGGATTAGAACCACTATCTGACTTATGTCAGACTTTCAGATGCTTGCCATTTTGCTTGTTGCTCAATCTGTTATTAATATCATTTCTGATATTTATTAGCCTTTATATCATTCGAATAGTATATTCAGTATTCATTCGTTTAATAATTCTCAAGATTCGTTCGTTGGTCTTTTAATCTCAAAATCTCATATCTTGATTATATGCTCATTAATCTCATTAGAATCTTTCTTTCATTCAATCATTTATCATGTGATATTAAATTCTGTTAAATCATTATTCAACTCAAAACTTGTATTCACTTAATTATGATACTCATTTCATAATTAAGAACATCACATACTTTCAATTAGATTTTATAACTCATTTCTCATATATATATAATCATTTTGCTAAAATCTTATTAATTTATGCATCATTCATGTATTTTATTCAATATATTCGAATTTAGGGAAACGAGGTTTCGACTTTATATCATAAATTCAAATATATATACTTAAATTCGAATCCTATACATTAAATTCGAGCATGATAGGTAAATTCGAAGACTAAATTCGAATATATGTGTTAAATTCGAAAACCCCCTTCGATTTTATTGAACAATTTCGACTTTAAGGTTTAAATTCGAAGCCATATGCTCAAAATCGAATTCTCTTTTGAATTTAAAGTCAATTTCGAATTTAGTGCTTAAATTAAAGTCTCAAGATTCGAATGTATGATTAAAGTCGAATAAGGAGGACAAATTCAAAGCTAGACTTCGACTTTATTCACAAATTCGAACATACACTCGAATTTGGCTCTATTTCGAGTTTGTTCTATGTATTTTGAATTTGTTCTTGGTTTCTCGAATTTGTTCATCATTTATATCTTTAAAACATGCGTTTTAGGTCTAAAATCACAAAATATGTTAAATATTACTCCTAGAGTCACTTATATTATACTCATTCTAGTTAAATCTCAAGTTAAACTAGCTTTAATTTCATGAAAATGTTAAACTCGAATTTATATCTTTAAAACCGAAAAATATAAAAACTTAAACGTAAATTCTTACCTTAAACTCGTACGGAATCACGCATATAATAGTAGATTGTTGTTGTATGCTTCGAGATCTTTCCAGTAACGTATAAATCTTGATAATCGGACGGTCGGTTTGGAAGAAATCTTAGAGAGAGAGTAGAGAGAGTAGAGAGAGAAATCTAGAGAGAGAGAGAGTAGAGAGAGAGAGTAAAAAAAATCTGATTTTATGATCTTAATTTCCGTTTATATACTTCAACTAGTTATATTTGCTACTTAACTCACTATTACTTTTGTATCTTATATCTCTCTTATTTAATTATCTTTAATAATTTATTAATTCATAATTTAAATATTTATATAATTTAATTAAATATTTCAATACTTAATTACATTATAAATTCAAATAATGTAATAAAATTACATTATTGGTTCGATAATCAGATAATAAGTTGGGCCAAGAGTTAGGTTGTTATAGAATGGGCTCCACCACGCACAAACTTCGTCCCCGAAGTTAGCTATGTTCGAACAGACTTGGGTAGATAGCTTTTATGATATCTCTTGATTCCCAAGACTGACGCGAACCTTTGTAGTGTTTCCACTGAACGAGAACCATCTGTATTTCATAATTTTATGTTTCTTTGAGATTCACAAGCACAAGAAACTCAAGTTTCTCTTTGGAGTTTATATTTAATTCAATGTTTCGATGTTATGTAATTGTCGTTGATCATTTTAGGAATTCTGACTTATCATTCATACCTTTAATATGTGAGCCTTATGCTTTATGCCATAATCAATTCAGATAACAACTCAATACATTAGCTCATATATCTCTTTTTCATTTGATCTTGAGCCAATTATGGCTTTTTAAATTTCTCATTTGCTAACTTATGCAATTACATAAGAGATTTTTAGGACTTCTGATTATCAGTTTATATATTCACTTTGTGGACTTTTGAGATTTAATTTCAATTCAGCTAGCATCTTTAGTTAGCTCATATCTCTTTTCATTTGCTCTTGAAATAGATACAGGGCTGTTCGGGAGTCTGATATCTGTACTTTATGTTTCTTTTATTGATGATGTTACAATCATCAATCGCTTAGCCGATTTGTGATTTGTGCTGACTTGCTACGAAGACTTAAAATTTTCTTTGCTCTAACAAACAAAAGGAATCAATCCTTCGACGCAACAATCGGAGCCAACTCTTCGTGTAACGACTCCTCCTCACCTACCTTGGTCTTCAATTGCACTGCCCTATCCGCCAAATCCTTTACATAAGCAACCTCTCTAGAAGCAAAATCCTCCAAGATGATCGAGTGTTTAGAAGCCGAGAATGAGAGATTGAGGCAAAATGTTGAAATGCTACATTTAAAGCTCGCCGAACAAAACAGGAGTTTGAATAGAGAATCAAAATTTGAAGTTACAATCGTACTCATCTTCTTCGCAACGGTTTCAGCAGTTGATGGATATTTGAGACAAGTCAAACAGAATCAAGAACTTGAAGAGATCATACGCTTTCAAATCTTCTAGCGAATAGGAATATTAACGACATGGAAAACAAATGATATACAGAATCGAATTCCAAGGAAACGATTTTAATAGAAATCGACAATTTACTTAGGCTTTCTCGGTGCGATTCGTTAGACATGACGGCAGATTCTGTTATTGAAGTCAGGTCTCGAGTTACCAGGGTTCCAAAACCGTCTCCACAACCATTTACATCATCTTCTACTTTATCATCATCGCCTTCCTCTATTAGCTCACTTGTGCAATTCGGTCAAGAGGATTTTGACAAAGCAATAACCTTTGGTTCTGTTTAATTATATGAATAGACTTATGTTTGACTTTTCATTAGTGAATTTCTGAATTTAAAATTACTTTACTCTTTTTGGTAGAAACTTTTTATTTTATATGCAGTTAGGTGAAATAAATATTCTATATTGGACATCTCACTAGTCTCGCATCGACATAATGAGGATCCATCACTTACGTTTATTTTGGCATTTGACAGGCTTTTCATTGGCCATCCATGACTAATTTCTTGGTTTAACAAAGATCTCAATCTATTTCTTTTATCACTCTCGCTTTGTGCCTCTGACTTCTTTGATTCTTATTCAAGTTGTCATTGGGTGCTTGACAATCTGTTTCAATAATTCTCTTCTTAATAAGTTTTATTTAATTAGCAACTTCTACCTCTGTCTCATTATAAGACACGCTGTAATCATTCAGATTACAAGGATTTACGAAGTAACTTATGTTTAGGATTATATTTTGATTTCTTAGATCTTTTGAATCATACATGATTCAGATTACAATACCTATATTGTTTATAGGTATAATTTCTGATTGGGAATGTATTTGTATAGTAACTTCAACTGATACAACCCATAGGACATCCGCATTATTCACTATCGATGACAGGGTTGTACAGTTAACTCACTACTTATTTTAGAATTGAAATTCAGATGGTAACAGAATTAAATCATTTTATCATATAAGAAACTTATTATTAGTTACCATCGTGATCTTTTGGCGTTTCTGGTGTCTCCTCGGCATTCTCAGCAGTTATATGGAAAGCTCGCGCCTTAGCTGTAGGTATCATTGTAGTACTCTGTTGGATTGCTCTGCCACTTGGTTGTTCAGGATTAGTAAGCATGCGTGCATTTGGGCAATGTTTGGCATAATGTCCACGCTCACGACAGTTGTAGCATACGTCGTTTCTTTCTGGGCATTCATCGCTTCCATGTCCAATCCGTTTACAAGTGTAACATGTCACATCTATAGGGTTGCAGCGTCCGCTATGAAATTTACTACAACGTTTACACGGTCGTGCTCCTGACTGTATGGAATAGACTCTTGTCTTCTGAGGTGTAGAGGATGCTTGTGACTGCTGCTGACTGGACTTTGATGAACTGAAGAATCTACTAGAATTCTGTTTCTTGGGGAGATGGACATGTAGGACTTATAGCCATCATAACGGGTTCACAACTCGAATCTGTGAATTCCCGCTCCACCATTCTTGCTGCTTCCACAATACTGAGATACGTTTTGAATTTTATGCTACTCATTTGTATTCTATATGTTGGATTCAGACCCAGTCTGAATCGGTTTATCTTACGTTCTTCTGTTGATACTTGATACGACGAGTAGCCGCAAAGTCTCGAGAACTCATGCTCGTATTCATCAACAGTCTTAGTTCCTTGTTTCAATTGCATCAACTGCATCTCGAGTTCGTCTTGTTTGTCTGTTGGACAATATTTGGCATTGAACATCTCCAAGAACTGCTCCCAGTCCAATGTCATAATTGCTTCCTCGCCATAGATGCTCCTTTGTGTTTTCCACCAGGCTCTAGCAGCTCCAACAAACAGTGCTGTAGCGAACTTAACTCTATTACTGTCCAGACATTCTGAGATACTGAAGATCTCTTCTGTATGACTTATCCAATCTAACGCTTGTATTGGATTTACTGTGCCTTCAAACGTTATGGCACCACTCGCTTTGAAGTCTTTAAATCTACAGCCTTTTGGCTGCACAACTCGTTGATTGACATGCTCATTTTCGGATTCCGATTCGCTTGACTATTCAGTTTGCTTCTTTTTATGTTTATTTCTCTTTTCAGTTTTCTTTATTAATTCAATTTGCTCTAGCATAAACTTGTTTTGTTGCTCATTATTCTGGGTAATTAGTTGTTGCATCATTTCCAGGACTTGCTCTGGGGTCATGCCACCTGATGGTCCACCTTCTCCTGACATAGATTTGAAATTCAAATCACTAAATATTTAGCCCATAAGCCTAGCACATTGTACCCTTTCATGCCCCGTCCTACTAGTCTCTGAAACATATCTTAGTTCAAGCCATCCTGTCATGATTGATACTATAGCATTGCACAACTTTGAGATCATGTATTACATGTAATACAATGATTCACTCAAACTATTGCTCTGATACCATCCTGTGAGACCCAAGATTTCTCAGAGGTCTCAAGTCTAGGCCCAGTAGCAATGCAATATCAATCATGAGACTAAGATAAAATTAACAGTGCGGAATACAGTTAATTACAAGCAGAGACAAAAACTAAGTATAAGGTACAAACTTTTAGACTATTTCATCAAAGCACAAATGTAAACTAGCCCAAACCCCAAAGCTCTATCTATAATCAAGTACCAAGGTATTGGAACAGGTTCTAATGCATTTCAAGCTCTTTCAAAGTCCTGACTTATGAACTAGGTCCAGCCAATCCTTTGCCTTTACATGAAAAATAATGTAACAACGGGGTAAGCTTATTTGCTTAGTGAGAATGTAGAATTTCACATTTAACATGCAATTATGAACGCCAAATCACATGCACTGCACTCGGCTCATGCACGGCTCATCTCTGTTGCTTATGCACTGCACTAGGCTCATGCACAGCTCAATCTCGAAGGGACATTGGCCAATTAATGCTCTTTTGATGCGCGACTTTGCTCAGCTCCTAGTTATAAAACTGTTGTTGCTCTTGAGACTTTTAGACAAATTCATAAGGAATGCTCGGATGATGATAAATCCATACACACGCATCATTAGTGGGGATCAGCCACGTACTGGGCTAGCTACCAGTAATTGCTCTATATGGATATCATCGGAATGCTCAGCTCTAGCTACCCTCTGTGCTTTCATCACGTAAATCAGCACATCATAAGCCTAACATTAACCCAACACTGAGCAATAGTGATGGAGTTAAGCTTAACAATCAAATGACTCGTCAATGAAATAGATTCTGGAAGAATAAATGCTCAGCTCAACAATTCATAGTAAATATACTATGATAATATATATCAATAAGCTCAAGATCAGAATGCCAATAAAATCAGGATCATGTTTCTCAAAGGTCTCAAGTCTAGGCCCAGTAGCAACGCAATATCAATCATGAAACTAAGATAAAATTAACAGTGCGGAATAAGTTAATTACAAGCAAAGACAAAAACTAAGTATAAGGTACAAACTTTTAGACTATTTCATCAAAGCACAAATGTAAACTAGCCCAAACCCCAAAGCTCTATCTTTAATCAAGTACCAAGGTATTGGAACAGGTTCTAATGCACTTCAAGCTCTTTCAAAGTCCTGCCCTATGAACTAGGTCCAGCCAATCCTTTGCCTTTACCTGAAAAATAATGCAACAACGGGGTAAGCTTATTTGCTTAGTGAGAATGTAGAATTTCACATTTAACATGCAATTATGAACGCGGAAGCACATGCACTGCACTCGGCTCATGCACGGCTCATCTCTGTTGCTTATGCACTGCACTAGGCTCATGCACAGCTCAACCTCGAAGGGACATTGGCCAATTAATGCTCTTTTGATGCGCGACTTTGCTCAGCTCCTAGTTATAAAACTGTTGTTGCTCTTGAGACTTTTAGACAAATTCATAAGGAATGCTCGGATGATGATAAATCCATACACACGCATCATTAGTGGGGATCAGCCACGTACTGGGCTAGCTACCAGTAATTGCTCTATATGGATATCATCGGAATGCTCAGCTCTAGCTACCCTCTGTGCTTTCATCACGTAAATTAGCACACCATAAGCCTAACATTAACCCAACACTGAGCAATAGTGATGGAGTTAAGCTTAACAATCAAATGACTCGTCAATGAAATAGATTCTGGAAGAATAAATGCTCAGCTCAACAATTCATAGTAAATATACTATGATAATATATATCAATAAGCTCAAGATCAGAATGCCAATAAAATCAGGATCATGTTTCTCAAAGGTCTCAAGTCTAGGCCCAGTAGCAACGCAATATCAATCATGAAACTAAGATAAAATTAACAGTGCGGAATACAGTTAATTACAAGCAGAGACAAAAACTAAGTATAAGGTACAAACTTTTAGACTATTTCATCAAAGCACAAATGTAAACTAGCCCAAACCCCAAAGCTCTATCTTTAATCAAGTACCAAGGTATTGGAACAGGTTCTAATGCACTTCAAGCTCTTTCAAAGTCCTGCCCTATGAACTAGGTCCAGCCAATCCTTTGCCTTTACCTGAAAAATAATGCAACAACGGGGTAAGCTTATTTGCTTAGTGAGAATGTAGAATTTCACATTTAACATGCAATTATGAACGCGGAAGCACATGCACTGCACTCGGCTCATGCACGGCTCAGCTCTATTGCTTATGCACTGCACTAGGCTCATGCACAGCTCAATCTCGAAGGGACATTGGCCAATTAATGCTCTTTTGATGCGCGACTTTGCTCAGCTCCCAGTTATAAAACTGTTGTTGCTCTTGAGACTTTTAGACAAATTCATAAGGAATGCTCGGATGATGATAAATCCATACACACGCATCATTAGTGGGGATCAGCCACGTACTGGGCTAGCTACCAGTAAAAGCTCTATATGGATATCATCGGAATGCTCAGCTCTAGCTACCCTCTGTGCTTTCATCACGTAAATCAGCACATCATAAGCCTAACATTAACCCAACACTGAGCAATAGTGATGGAGTTAAGCTTAACAATCAAATGACTCGTCAATGAAATAGATTCTGGAAGAATAAATGCTCAGCTCAACAATTCATAGTAAATATACTATGATAATATATATCAATAAGCTCAAGATCAGAATGCCAATAAAATCAGGATCATGCAACAAAAGTCTCAATTCACATAATTTGCAGTTAAAGTAAAATCTACAACTCACAGTTACTGGTTATTTGCACTTTCTGGCTCTGGCTCTGTTGCTCACAATCTGTAGTGGATTAGAACCACTATCTGACTTATGTCAGACTTTCAGATGCTTGCCATTTTGCTTGTTGCTCAATCTGTTATTAATATCATTTCTGATATTTATTAGCCTTTATATCATCTGAATAGTATATTCAGTATTCATTCGTTTAATAATGCTCAAGATTCGTTCGTTGGTCTTTTAATCTCAAAATCTCATATCTTGATTATATGCTCATTAATATCATTAGAATCTTTCTTTCATTCAATCATTTATCATGTGATATTAAATTCTGTTAAATCATTATTCAACTCAAAACTTGTATTCACTTAATTATGATACTCATTTCATAATTAAGAACATCACATACTTTCAATTAGATTTTATAACTCATTTCTCATATATATAATCATTTTGCTAAAATCTTGTTAATTTATGCATCATTCATGTATTTTATTCAATATATTCGAATTTAGAAAAATGAGGTTTCGATTTTATATCATAAATTCAAATATATATACTTAAATTCGAATCCTATACATTAAATTCAAGCATGATAGGTAAATTCGAATACTAAATTCGAATATATGTGTTAAATTCGAAAACCCCCTTCGATTTTATCGAACAATTTCGACTTTAAGGTTTAAATTCGAAGCCATATGCTCAAAATCGAATTCTCTTTTGAATTTAAAGTCAATTTCGAATTTAGTGCTTAAATTAAAGTCTCAAGCTTCGAATGTATGATTAAAGTCGAATAAGGAGGACAAATTCAAAGCTAGACATCGACTTTATTCACAAATTCGAACATACACTCGAATTTGGCTCTATTTCGAGTTTGTTCTATGTATTTCGAATTTGTTCTTGGTTTCTCGAATTTGTTCATCATTTATATCTTTAAAACATGCATTTTAGGTCTAAAATCACAAAATATGTTAAATATTACTCCTAGGTTCACTTATATTATACTCATGCTAGTTAAATCTCAAGTTAAACTAGCTTTATTTTCATGAAAATGCTAAACTCGAATTTATATCTTTAAAACCGAAAAATATAAAAACTTAAACGTAAATTCTTACCTTAAACTCATACAAAATCACACATATAATAGTAGATTGTTGTTGTATGCTTCGAGATCTTTCCGGTAACGTATAAATCTTGATAATCGGACGGTCGGTTTGGAAGAAATCTTAGAGAGAGAGTAGAGAGAGAGTAGAGAGAGAAATCTAGAGAGAGAGAGTAGAGAGAGGGGCAAAAATTTCTGATTTTATGATCTTAATTTCCGTTTATATACTTCAACTAGTTATATTTGCTACTTAACTCACTATTACTTTTGTATCTTATATCTCTCTTAATTAATTATCTTTAATAATTTATTAATTCATAATTTAAATATTTATATAATTTAATTAAATATTTCAATACTTAATTAAATTATAAATTCAAATAATGTAATAAAATTACATTATTGGTTCGATAATCAGATAATAAGTTGGGCCAAGAGTTAGGTTGTTACAATAATGAATTGAAATTAATTACTTAAATAAAAAAAACTCTAAATTTTACTTGTCAAATGGAGGCTATGCCAATTGTCCTTCTAGTTTTGTGCAAAGTGTCAATCTATTTTCTGTATGTTTAATAGTTAAGTGTATGATAAAATCTAAAAAGTAAAACATATGTGACTTTGATTATTTGAGAAAAAATAATTACAACCATACAAAATTTAAGAAAAAAAATTATCATGATGAACTAAATAAAATAATTCTAATTTCATAAATTATATAAAATATGATATCAATATAATAAAAACAATTTATGAAATTAAAAAATATTTAATACAAAAGAAGCGTATAGTTTAAATCTTTAAAAGCTAACAATAATGTACATATTTTAAGAATGAAAACATATTTTACAATTTAAAATCATTTCTTGCAATTATGAAAAAAATACTTAAACTTGTAAACATTATGTATTAGCAAATATGATTTAATACAAAGATTTTGGGTCGCGGGGCCTATTTGGGGTTACTTTTTGGGGTCAATCAATTGTGTTAATGATTATGGGATATACAAGGCTTGTTTGTTGACTTGAGACTAATCTAGGAAGATTCATTGTGTATACAGGGATTGACAGAGATCGGGTCGAGACAGAGTTGAGTCAACGAGACTAGTGATAGTTAGTTGGGTGATCCAGGTGAGTACACGAGTTCTTTTTTAAAGGGCCTACTTTTATTCAAGTCAATGTATGTGCATATACTATCTACTATTGTGTTATGGGCACGGCGAGCTGACCCTCAGGTATAATCTTACCTTTCTTTTATTATGTGGTGCATGTGTATGTATAGTGAGTTGTAAATGAGATCCATTATAGAGACGACTGCGATGGGTTATCGCGAGAGCTGAGTAGCTCTATTTAGCCTGCGTATATATATATATATATATATATATATATATATATATATATATGTATGTGTGTGTGTGTGTGTGTCACATCCTTGCTTTAATCACGCTTGCTTATCCCAGGAATAATAATACTTGCATAAAGCTAAATAAAATATTACAATAAGTCATGCACTACACGTGCTACAAGATTACAGTACTAAGTTGCTAAAAACATCACAATATAAATAAAAGCAGCTACCCAGAACCTAAGGCATCATAAAGCTATACCACAAGCTGAAAGTGAGCTAAGTCCTCTGGGTTGATCAGAAAATAGACCTAAGCAGAAGGTCCAGCTTGCTCTTTACCTTTTCCTGTAAAAATTGTGAGTAGCAACTGTAAGCTAATTGCTTAGTGAGTAAACAGATATTCATGAATGCATGTAAAATATGTGGCGAAAGTGCCTATAAAGGCTTGTTATGCTTGCTTGCTTGCTTAATACCCAGAAAGAATGCTTGCACAATTGAGACATTTCACGCAGCAAGGAGATGCCACCACTAGGGGTTACCGCTTCCGATGATCAGTCGGTGATACGGGGCTACCTACCCGCATAATGCTTGGGATAGTGGTGAGCATCAGAATTGCTTGCTTGCTAAGTATAATGCTTATGAAAATGCACAAAGAAACGCTCAAACAAAGCTTGCTGTATAGTATGCAGAACAATAAACAGATAGCAGTATATTATGCACATTAATAGATCAGATGTAAGATCCGGCTAAGCTGGGCATCGCCTGTACCACAGTGTTCGCCTTCACTCACAAAAGTCTATTGAATTCCAAAGAAGTCATATAGAAGCAATTTAGGTCTCAATTTCATATAAAACATGTAAACAAGAATAACTGTTACTCACAATACTGAAAATGCTTGCACTGGCTTTTCTATGCTTTTTAATTGCTTTGAAACGCTTGCACTTGCTTATCTGGACTTTAATATTTTCTGGCACTGGCTTTGACTCGCAACTGGGCTAAACGGCTTATGTATAATATCTGAAGTTTAATATTACAGAACATATGCTAAATTAATAATGCTAGCTCAATATTCCAACATCTATAAACCATAACTTCTAGCTAAATATTTTGCTATTTATTTTGTGGATTTATGCGTTGTCCGTGAATTCTATCTATTAAATTCGAATTTAGGGGAAAGGGTTCGAATTTGATGCTCAAATTCGAATATATAGGGTTAAATTCGATAGCAAACTCGAAAAGGGGGGCTAAATTCGAAATCATGATGCTAAATTCGAAATCATAGACTCGAACAGGGGATTAAATTCGAACCTACAGTTCGAATTTAGCTCTATTCGAGCTTGTTCTTGGCATTTCGAATTTGTTTATGTATTTTCGAGTTTGTTCATAAGTTACAGCTTTAAACATGCATTTTCCAAGTCAAAACCACGAATAAGTTAAGTATTAAGCCTAGGTTCGAGTATATTATACATAATCTAACATAATCAGGCTAAAACTCAAGCTAAATAGCTTAAAATCGAACCAAAAATGGAAATATAAAGCTTTCTTCAAAAACCAAAAATGCAGAAAACGAGAACGACGAATTTTACCACAAAACCGTATGAAATCGCACATGCAATAGTAGATCCGCGTAGTACTCTTCGAGATCTTTCCGATGACGTATAGAACTCGAGATTTGGCCGGTCGGTTTGGGAGAAAAGTTAGAGAGAAGTTCGGGTTTTAGAGAGAGGGGCTCTCAAAAAGCTAGATGGGTTTTGCAAAAGTGAGAAAATGGAACACCCGCCTCCTATTTATACTAAAATTCGGAATTACATCATTTTACGCAAATTGCTCAAAATTACTAAAATAAAAATACAAATAAAAAGCAAGGTGTTATAGTATGAGCCCACCACGCTTGCACTTCGTCCTCGAAGTACCTAAGGCTCAAACAGATGCGGATATCGAACTCTCATGTCTTGCTCAGATTCCCAGGTCTGGGAAGCACCATGTGAAGTTCTCCATTGCACCAACACCATTGCTACTTCTCGATTTCTCAGCTTCTTCATCTTTGTCTCTAGAATGACCTCAGGCTCGTCACATTGCAACTTCTCATTAATCTTATAAGTCAGATGATCGGCCCACTTTTCTCTGTCATCTTCTTTGCACTTCCTTAGTTGCGATACGTGAAATACGGGGTGTATGTTGGACCGTTCGCTCGGGAAGTCCAACAGATAAGATTGAGTCCCAACACGCTCGGTGATCTTGAAAGGACCAACGAATCGTGGTGCTAACTTGCCACGCTTGCCAAAACATGAACACACCATTCATCGGCGAGACTTTTAATACGACATAATTGTCCTTCTGGAATTCTAAAGGCTTATGGCGTCGGTCGAGATACGATTTCTGTCGAGATTGAGCAGTTTCTAAGCGTTGGCGTATAATTCTGATCTTGTCATTGGTTTGTTGAAGTAGTTCGGGACCGGCGATTGGTGCTTCACCGGCTTCATGCCAACACGTAGGCGTTCGGCACTTGCGTCCGTATAAGGCTTCGAAAGGTGTGACTTTAATGGATGAGTGGTAACTATTGTTATAAGAAAACTCTGCTAATGGCAAGTGGTCGTCCCAATTACCGCTAAACTCTAGAACACATGCCCGTAGCATGTCTTCGAGTGTAAGGATCGTGTGCTCGCTTTGTCCATCAGGCTGCGGATGATACACCGTGCTCATTCTGATCTTGGTGCCTAAACCATCTTGCAATGCACTCCAGAACCTCGAAGTGAAACGGCTGTCGCGATCTGAAACAATTGACAGTGGCACTCCGTGTCGAGTAACGATCTCGTCTATATACAACTTAGCTAGCTTCTCCAATGAATAGCTCTCGCGAATTGGAATGAAATGAGCGACTTTGGTTAGACGATCCACAATCACCCATATTGCATCGTGCTGTCTTCGCGTAGTAGGAAGCTTCGTCACAAAGTCCATCGTTATGTGATCGAACTTCCACTCGGGAATCGGTAGAGGTTGTAGGCTGCCATAAGGCTGCTGATGCTCCGCTTTGACTAATCGGCATGTAACACAACTATCAACATATTGGCCTACGTCTCTTTTCATACCGGGCCACCAATACTCGACTTTTAGATCGTTGTACATCTTGGTGCTGACAGGATGTACCGAGAAGTTAGAACAGTGAGCTTCCGAAAGAATTTTCTGTCGAACATCACCAAATTTCGGAATCCAGACACGATTTTTGAAAAGTTTCAAGCCGCGAGAGTTATCGATTAAGAATTGAAGTTGCCCTTTCATATCCTCAGAGTTGAGGTTTTCTTCTTTTAGGGCTTCGGCTTGAGCAACTAAGATTTCGTCGATCAAAGTTGATGAAAACAAAGTATGGGTCAAAGTATAGAGACATTTAGCAGAGTAAGATTTACGACTCAATGCGTCGGCCACCACATTCGCTTTGCCAGGGTGATACAGAATATCACAGTCATAGTCTTTGATGAGTTTCATGGAGCGTCGCTGGCGCATGTTGATATTGTTGTTGAGGTCGGTGTTGCTGCTGCTGCAATCGCGGATGATGCTCTGCACTCGGGTAAATTATGCTGAACGGATGCGTACATGCATGCTCATTATGTCCAGGGCGTAAACAGTTGTTGCAAACTTTAACTTTGTTAGGACACTCTTCACTGCTATGTCCTATTTCGTTGCACACGTAGCACCTTACATCATTGGGGTTACAACGCCCAATGTGTGACTTCTGGCAGCGGCGACACTGCCTCGGCTCAGAATGTACCGCATAAGATCGAGATTGCTGTGCCGGAGGTGAGCTGAACTGTCGGTACTGAGACTGCTGTGGCTGAGAATATCTGGATGAAGATCCAGAATAGCTTCCAGTGCGCGATTTCTTAGGCGGTGATGGACATGTCGGGTTAACAGATGGAGCAGGAACTCCTCCAGCTCGAATAAAATCCTGCTCGAGAATTCGAGCAGCTTCAACACAATCAGCATAGTTGATATATCTCTGGTGCTTCAAGAACTTCTGGTACTCGGGATGCAGACCCATCAGAAAACGGTCGATCTTTCGCTCCTCCGTAGCAACCTGGTAGTCAGACAGCAGGCTAAGTCGGGTAAATTCAATCTTATACTCAGTCACCGATTTGGTTCCCTGAGTAAGAGACATCAGTTTTTCTTCCAAACGCTTCTTTTCGTCAGCTGGGCAATACTGACGAAAGAAAATGACTTTGAATTCATCCCAAGATAGGGACTTGATCCAGTTTGCTCCGTGCATGTTCTCCTGAGACCTCCACCACATAACAGTGCCACCCTCGAACAATGTAGTAGCAAAGCTGACCTTGGATTCTTCAGCACAGTCGCTGATGCGAAATATTCGCTCAATGCCAGTGATCCACTCGAGCGCTTCAATCGAGTTTGCAGCTCCTTTGAAAGGTTGAGCTCCGCAAGCTTTTAAGTAACGGAAGTTGCAGCCCTTAGGAGGAACTACAGGAGCTTCCTCCTCGTTCATGTCGTCGTTGTGGCGTCCAGTATCATCATGTTGTTTCTTCCTACGCTCTTTTCTACGTCTAGTTTCGGCTTCATCACGAGCACGAAACTGATCTTGCAAGAACTTAG
Source organism: Centrapalus pauciflorus (assembly GCA_020465985.1). Lineage (NCBI taxonomy): Eukaryota > Viridiplantae > Streptophyta > Magnoliopsida > Asterales > Asteraceae > Centrapalus > Centrapalus pauciflorus. The sequence goes on along the minus strand of JAANYP010002899.1, from coordinate 112,420 downwards.
CTTGGCGCTCGTTGTTCTCATTAAGCATAGTTTGCATAATTTGCATGATCTGTTCAGGAGTGAGTCCACCTCCAACTCCTTCACCAGATCCAATCATGTTCTGAAATTATATAAATAATACTTGCATAAGAATAGGCATAACTCCTATTCTACCCCATTTCCCAATTCCTAAAGCAAAGTCAAAGCCTATCTCAGGTCAAGTTAAAGCCTACACATTCGAAGCTAATATCTTTGCTTAAAAGTTTGAGTCCAAGTGCTATTGCTAACACTTGAATCCCTCAAACTAATTCTCTGATACCATCCTGTCACATCCTTGCTTTAATCACGCTTGCTTATCCCAGGAATAATAATACTTGCATAAAGCTAAATAAAATATTACAATAAGTCATGCACTACACGTGCTACAAGGTTACAGTACTAAGTTTCTAAAAACATCACAATATAAATAAAAGCAGCTACCCAGAACCTAACGCATCATAAAGCTATACCACAAGCTGAAAGTGAGCTAAGTCCTCTGGGTTGATCAGAAAATAGACCTAAGCAGAAGGTCCAGCTTGCTCTTTACCTTTTCCTGTAAAAATTGTGAGTAGCAACTGTAAGCTAATTGCTTAGTGAGTAAACAGATATTCATGAATGCATGTAAAATATGTGGCGAAAGTGCCTATAAAGGCTTGTTATGCTTGCTTGCTTGCTTAATACCCAGAAAGAATGCTTGCACAATTGAGACATTTCACGCAGAAAGGAGATGCCACCACTAGGGGTTACCGCTTCCGATGATCAGTCGGTGATACGGGGCTAGCTACCCGCATAATGCTTGGGATAGCGGTGAGCATCAAAATTGCTTGCTTGCTAAGTATAATGCTTATGAAAATGCACAAAGAAACGCTCAAACAAAGCTTGCTGTATAGTATGCAGAACAATAAACAGATATCAGTATATTATGCACATTAATAGATCAGATGTAAGATCCGGCTAAGCTGGGCATCGCCTGTACCACAGTGTTCGCCTTCACTCACAAAAGTCTATTGAATTCCAAAGAAGTCATATAGAAGCAATTTATGTCTCAATTTCATATAAAACATGTAAACAAGAATAACTGTTACTCACAATACTGAAAATGCTTGCACTGGCTTTTCTATGCTTTTTAATTGCTTTGAAACGCTTGCACTTGCTTATCTAGACTTTAATATTCTGGCACTGGCTTTGACTCGCAACTGGGCTAAACGGCTTATGTATAATATCTGAAGTTTAATATTACAGAACATATGCTAAATTAATAATGCTAGCTCAATATTCCAACATCTATAAACCATAACTTCTAGCTAAATATTTTGCTATTTATTTTGTGGATTTATGCGTTGTCCGTGAATTCTATCTATTAAATTCGAATTTAGGGGAAAGGGTTCGAATTTGATGCTCAAATTCGAATATATAGGGTTAAATTCGAAAGCAAACTCGAAAAGGGGGGCTAAATTCGAAATCATGATGCTAAATTCGAAATCATAGACTCGAACAGGGGATTAAATTCGAACCTACAGTTCGAATTTAGCTCTATTCGAGCTTGTTCTTGGCATTTCGAATTTGTTTATGTATTTTCGAGTTTGTTCGTAAGTTACAGCTTTAAACATGCATTTTCCAAGTCAAAACCACGAATAAGTTAAGTATTAAGCCTAGGTTCGAGTATATTATACATAATCTAACATAATCAGGCTAAAACTCATGCTAAATAGCTTAAAATCGAACCAAAAATGGAAATATAAAGCTTTCTTCAAAAACCAAAAATGCAGAAAACGAGAACGACGAATTTTACCTCAAAACCGTATGAAATCGCACATGCAATAGTAGATCCGCGTAGTACTCTTCGAGATCTTTCCGATGACGTATAGAACTCGAGATTTGGCCGGTCGGTTTGGGAGAAAAGTTAGAGAGAAGTTCGGGTTTTAGAGAGAGGGGCTCTCAAAAAGCTAGATGGGTTTTGCAAAAGTGAGAAAATGGAACACCCGCCTCCTATTTATACTAAAATTCGGAATTACATCATTTTACGCAAATTGCTCAAAATTACTAAAATAAAAATACAAATAAAAAGCAAGGTGTTATAGTGTGTGTGTCTATATATATATATATATATATATATATATATATATATATATATATATATATATATATATATATATATATATATATATATATATATATATATATATATATATATATATATCTTTACTCCTTTATAATGCATTTAGTTTTTAGTCTTAAAAACAACTTTTTATGCTTAATGTACAACTAAGTAAAGCAATGTGGCTGAATTTTAAGAGGTATAAGAGTGTAAAGCATGATGTACAAAAGTCTGTCAACATTTCTTTTGAAAATCACGGCACTTCATTAATAAGCAAGCTGTGGCGTGATTGGAGCAAACAAAGTCTGCACTCCATGCTTGGAAGACTGAAACGTCGGTTTTCCTCACAAATTAAATCCGGCGCTCTATGCTTTTCACTTAACCAGACGTTCTATTTTCCAACCATTGTTCACATACCCTTTTGCGATCACCTGATATTTGAATCCTTGGCCGAGTCTCACTGCCATCACTGCTGTTACCCCGACTGCTTTTACCACGCCCGCCGATTATTCAGGTTTACCTCTTCTTCTTCGCCTTCAGTGATATGTGAATTCATATCAGGTTTTGTATCGTCTTGATTTTAGGGTTTATTAACTATTTAACTGAGTTGATGTCCATGTTTCTATATAGGTTCCACAAGGGGTAAATTGGAAATTTCTTTTTTGTATGTATGCTTCTTCTCATATTAAATCTTCTCAATCCATTGATTGCTATATATATCGATGGTAGAATTATTACAATGAATGTGTTCATAAGTGTTACTGATTTTCATTAAAATGTTAATAGCTGATATAAAAATAGATTTTTTACAGGCTGATTTGTAAAAAGATAGCTGAAGAAACAATGGATTATGTTGGTGCTGATTTTAATTCTTATTTTTCAGTGACCCATTAATTTGATTATTTTTGTTTGTTGAATATGTGTTTTACTTGATCTTTGTTTCTATTACTTGACCGGTTGTTTTCTGATTGTGGTCTTGGATGTGGGCATTGTTTTGATTTTCTGATGGTGGTTTTGGATGTGGACATTGTGTTAGAAATTCTATTTAGTGGGCTTATATGTTTAAATTATTGGGCTTTATCTCTAATAAACTTATTGGGCTATTGATTAATAAACTAATATTATTAGGCTTTAGAATTTGATGGTAACTCTAATTTCCATTCTATATATAGTGAGGGTCCTCAATACCCTAAAGCAACCCTAAGATCTCTAATCTCCATCTATCAGAGATCTGTTGTTCGGTCTAGAACGTTAAAGCTTTACGTGAGGAAGGCTCTTACAACCCTGTTCATTCATCGTCAGGTTTCCACATAAAGTAGACGGTATCAATGGATTCAGGTATTAGTTCTTTTATGGTTTATCTTAATGATTTAGCAATATGGTTGATCCGGTTTATTATTCAAATATATCTAACAAGTGGGATCAGAGTCTACCATATTTGTTGAATTGTTAAACAAAACTATTTTAACCACATAAATTTTTCAGTTTGCGGCTATGGTTTTTCTTTTTTCTATTTTTTTTTTTTCGCCCAGCCACAAAATCAAAGAAGCCGCTCAAGTAAAAAGAAAAAAAAGAAAGAAAAAAAAAACAATTAGGTTTTTTTTTTTGTTACTTTTGCGCCGTCCAAAAGGAAAAAAAAAGTGAATGATTTTTTTTTTAAAACTTTATGTTGGGTTTGCACCGCAACAAAAAGAAAAAAAAAATCATTAAGTGTTTTTTTTTTTTTTTTTTTTTCCTTTTGCGATCCAAAAAAAAAAAAAAGAAAGCTTTGCTATGCAAGAGAGAAAAAGAAAAAAAAAACAGTAACTTTTTTTTTTTTAGTTCGCCGCCAATGGGTTGTAATTTTGTGGATTGATTTAAGTTACGGATATGTTTGATCCGTATGGATTTAAAGTTTGAGGATGATATTTGATAATCATTTAAATATTCATTTGATTTAAAATCTTTTAGATAATCACACACTATTATAATAAAGTGTTTCTATTTTTTTATGATATTTATCGACTTGTAAATTAATAAAAACTTTATAAAAGATAGGTTTTGTGATTATTAAAGACTTTATGGATCGACAAAAAGTAATGAATTAAGGATTCTGTTTTATCCTAATTAATCTGATAGTTTGGGGATAAATTATGTATTTGATAATTATCAAGATTCATTTAAATTTTTCTGATAATTACGTTTTGGTCTTGTGACTTTTATAATAAAGCATTCTTCTCACAGAAAATTTATAAAAGTCATGTTTTGTAATTATTTATTGTATTACTATTCAATACTAAAACATATTTGAAGGAAATTTGGTTCCTTTTAACTTTAGGACTGACAAATTTTTTGTCGGTTGATTTTATTAAAGACATTGTGGATTATATTAAGGTATGGATCATGTTCAATCTAGATAGATTTGATAGTTTGAGGATAAACAATTTGTTCCATAATCATTTTGTTGATTTAAAGTTTTTCTTGATAATTACACTTTGGTCTTATGACTATTTATAATAAAGTTTTCTTTACAGAAAATTTATAAAAGTCATGTTTGATAATTATTTATTGTTCTAGTATTATTGCTAAATAATATCTTCAGGAAATTATTTTGAATTTCAAATATTTGGTAAAACGGGTTTCGAACCAAAATATTTGTAGATAACGATTTTTATCGTTAACTAAGGCTAATCAAGTTACGAGATAATTTCTAAACTTTTGTGAGTTTAAATTCGGTTGTTCTCGTAATAAAGATTTGATATTTACATAAATTTATTTTGGCATAAACCATGGTGATAATATTTTGTAAAGTTGCAATATATCTAATAGATTTTTTTAGGGGTGAATTGTCATCAATATAGCAAGACTTAACAACTCTACCAATCTAGAAATCTAATTGATCCAGCAAATTCAGGTTATTGAAATATTGTGGTATTGCCTTATGTGAATATAAATATTTTTGTTTTTTGGTGAAACCCTTAAGGATTAATCTAGTATTTTGAGTCAATTAATTGATATAAAACGTTGCCAAAGTAACCTCTTTTATATTAACTAATTGTACTGATAATACATAGATTTTTGTATGAAATTATTTATGTGGACTATGATTCACCCAAAGGTTGACATAGTTTGACCAAATAATACATACATGTGATGATAAACACGTGACCACTATAAAGTTAATTATCCATGTAGGCAATAGTCGGCCCAAAGGAAGATTATCGTTTGACCGGATTAGATGTCAGTGTTTGATCATTATACTAAGAGTATCATTATAATTGAGGTATCGTTTTATGACGATATATTATATGATTTTTTTGTTGAACTCTTAATTGGTCTAGTATTTTTATTCGATTAATTTATATTAAATGTTGCCAAAGTAACATCTTTTATACAATTAGTTGATTTCTAAATACATAGATGACTGTACATAAATATTTATGCGAATTATGATTGGCCCAAAGGTTGACATAACTTAGCCAAATAATGATGTGCATGCAATGTTGAATACGTGACAATTATAAAGTTATGTTCATGTGAATAATAGTCGGCCCAAAGGAAGACTGTTGTTTTGACCGAATTTATTGTCAGTATTTCATCATTGGACTGAGAGTACCACTTACAGTTAATTTCTCTGTCCAAAGACTAGAATTAATGATGTTATAGGTATCTCATTAAATTTCTGATTTAAAACTCTTTTATGAGTTGATTATTGAGTATATTTGTTTTATTTTGTTTAGTCTGGTTTCTTTTAAATTCTTTCGCCAATAATAATCAGATAACATTGCAAAAAGTAATTTTCTTTAAAATATAATATTGTAAAATCTTGATATACTTCTTTTGGTATGAAGTCAGATCATATGAAGGTAAATATTTATTGATAGTTTTGTTTTGAAGTGAAATTAGTTTTGTACCTGAACAAACTTTGTGGTAGATTTAGGTAATGCTACTTACATAAGTATGATCATATAAATTTTTTTTTTCAATCGCCAATTGATGTTGAAAGATTTGTTTATGTGGGCGATGAAAATAAAGTTGCTAGTATAAAGATATAGGCACTTAAAGATTAAAGTTGAATATCAATTAAATTTGTTTGAGACATTTATTTGATCATCTTTTAGATGAAACCTAAAGTTTATCAGTATGGACAAATTTTTTTATTGTTCATTTAGAAATAATAAAGTCTCAATCAAAATTCATATTTGATTGGTATTTGTTCTTTAAATAAATATAAGTTTGATGTATGCATATTCCTATATTATAAGCACGGCAACTACACTTGAGAGGTACAAAACTAAAATCATGTAAGGATTTCATACTATTTATTTCACAAGCATTTTGGACACATCTCTAAACAAAGAACTCAAGAGCTTGTGTTAAATGGAATTTTTGATCACTTAGACTTTCAAGTCTGTGTTATTTGTATCAAAGGAAAACAAACTATCAATAGAAATTTGTCTGTCAATAAAAATAAGGATATCTTAAAAATGGATAAATAATGATATTTATGGTTCATTCCCTACGGTTTAATGGAATACAAATACATTTTATCATATTCATTGAAGACTACTCTAATTTTTTTACCTTTATACAGTTTATAAGAAATCTCAATCATTGGACGTTTATTCAAAATCTTTTAAAGTTGCTGTTGCATTTCAGCTTGAAAAGAAAATAAAGCCATCAAATCTGATCATGATGGATGATAATATGACAGATAAGATGGATCAAGAGAATAACAAACATGATATTTTATTTTTTTTTTTCCTTAAAGAATTTAGAATAGTTCTGCAATACATAATGTCAGGCAAACCTAACATGAATGATTTTGTAGAACGAAGTCACAAGACTCTTAAGGGTATGGTAAGGAGTATGATTCGTCATTCATTTTTACTAGAGTCTCTTTAAGGAGAAATCTTAGAGATCGCGATACATATTCTGAATAATGTAACCAACAAAGTAGTTACCAGATTCTCATACGAACTTTGACGGGCAATATGCCAATCATTAGGCGTTTGTACGTATGTGGTTGTCCAAATTAAGTTAGGCCATAACAAGCCAAATAAGTTGGACTCAAGAGAGGTATGCGGTATGCTACTATTTTGTTGGTATCTTGGCAAAAGTTTTGTTATCCCACATCAATAACGTTTTTTTTTAGAAAAAGAAAAAGCGAATGCTAGATTTCTTGAGAACATTGAGGTTGTGGGGAGAAACAATTAAGAAAGTTGTCTTTGAAGTATAATTGGATTTTGTTTGAGATTTTATTATTTCGTTGTTCCAAAATATCATTCCGGATTCAGATATCAATGTTCAGGCTTCAACACCTTTCATTGGACTGGAACAAGACAACACAACAGTACAACCTCAATAGTCTCATGATGTGTCATTAAATGAAATTCATTAGAGAGTAAAGGAGTGCAATTCCAGAAGATCATTTGTCGTATCTCCAAGATTTATGTAATACAATGGCTTTATAGAAAATGATCTAATCATATTTTGCAAAGTCATGTAATGTTTTAACTCTCGTAATGGATTGATGCCATTAAAGATAAGATTAAAGTCTATGAAAGACAATGACATTTGGAATCTTGTCAGATTACCTGAAGGTACGGAACCAATTGGTTACGTATATATGGATACTTACAACTAAGAAGGTTTCGTAATGTAATATTGAAAGGTATAAAGATTGTCCAGTCGTTAAAGACTTTACTCAAAAGAGATTTATTGGTTGTAAAGTGAATTTTTTTTCTGATATTTAGAATGACTCTTTTATAAATAATAATGACACTAACAAATCAATTCATTCTTGAGCCATATCATATGGATATTAAGAAACGTTTCTCAGTGGAGAAATTGATGAGACGTCTTACATAAAGTGACCTAAAGATATTGAATCTGAAGATTCAAAGTTTATGGTAAGTAAGATGAATAATCCATTTATGGTTTGAATTTAGGTTTCCCTGAGTAGTATTGCAATTTGTATCAAATTATTACCTTGTATGGTTTTCAGGTAGATATCGTTAATTATTGCAAGTAATAGTGGGAGTAAATGTATCTTGATGTTACTATATATTGTTGATACTTTATTTGTAAATAATGATATGGTTTTGTTTTGGAAACCAAGAAATTTTTAACGGAAGATCTTGGCTAGACATATTTTGTGTCAAGTTTTTCGTATACTTATAAACCAAATTTTGAAGTATGCTTGGATTGTCACAAAAGAGCTGTATCGATATTCTTTCGAGTAGATTCAACATGAAAGGTTGTAAACTTGAAGGCCATAAGAATTTAAGTGTTCAAATGACTATTTTTGAAAGAAATAAGATACAAAAGATTTTAAGCATTTGATGTGCTATTTATAGAAAACAAAATACAATATACTCACATATGAAAGTCGAAAATATTGAGATCATTTGGTTTTCTGACTTTGATTTTACGGGATGCTAAAATAACATTTATTCTACATCTGGTTGCATCATGTTTAACAGTGAGAGTAAAAGTACAAGATTCTGGTAATTAGATTCTTGTATCTCTTTTTAACATGATCGTAGATTTCATTGCTTATTACGAGACATCAAATAAAAGATTATGGCTGTGAAATTTTTTTCATGGTGTTGCAAGTATTAATTGCATTAAAATACCACTAAAGACTTACCATGATAATAAATCAGTTGTGCTTTATTCCGACAATAATAGAAATTTTACAAAGTTTCTAGTTGTTAAGTAGAGAGTTCAGGATAAACAATTTTTCACATAAATATAAGAACAAAATCTATGCTAGCAGACTCATTAACCAGAGGTCTAACACCAACGGTATTTCGTGAGCGTGTTGCTCATGTAGGTGTTATTACGGATGTAGCCTTGTTTCAGTGGGAGTCAATTTAAGGTCGTTCTTAATGTTTCATTGTGAATTGTTGTAGTTTTCTGCAGTACAAAGGTTATGATTTTAATTTCTTTCTGAACTCACTTATGTGCAATGGTTGCATTGCAATAAGGAATGTGATCAGATCTCATTTAAGACTGAAGTTGGACCACTTGAAAGTACGTAATTAAGTTTTATGTATTTTTCATTCCACTCACTTGATCTATGTCATTAAATGTGTTTGTATGGTGATCATCTTGGTTTAGTCACTTTTATAGTATAGTGATAAAAGCTGTGTTGGTTCCATCACTGGCACATATAGTGGACCAGATTGATTGCGGAAGTCTAAAAGATAAGTTTACAAACGCGCTAAGGATATCTGTAATACAATTTTAAACATTATAAGCCCAAGTGGGAGATTGTTAGAATTTCTATTTAGTGGGCTTATATGTTTAAATTATTGGGCTTTATCTCTAATAGACTTATTGGGCTATTAATTAATAAACTAATATTATTGGGCTTTAGAGTTTGATGGTAACTCTAATTTCCATTCTATATATAGTGAGGGTCCCCAATACCCTAAAGCAACCCTAAGATCCCTAATCTCCATCTATCAGAGATCTGTTATTCGGTCTAGAACATTAAGGCTTTAGGTGAGGAAGGCTCTCACAACCCTGTTCATTCATCGTCAGGTTTCCGCATAAAGAAGACGATATCAATGGATTCAGGTTTTAGTTCTTTTATGGTTTATCTTAATGATTTAGAATATGGTTGATCCGGTTTATTATTCAAATATATCTAACACATTATTGTGATTTGTGGTCTTTACTTTCTATTCATTCACTTTAGATTTCTATGTCATGCCCAACTTTATGTCATTCAGGTCACACGTTCATTACCAAACTTATAAACAGTTATGCCTTGTTTTATATAAAATTTAATATATTTATAGCTGATCTTTTCCATAACCACTAAGACTTGTTGGGAACATATTTAATTTCTAAGCAGATTGGAGAATGGTTCTTGTGCATTTGAGGAACCATAGAAGCTCGGTTGATGGAGCAGGTTTATCACTTTCTCGTGAATTTGAGGAACCATCGTATATCATTGACCTTGCACTTCTGAGCCCTGGTTGCTTGATTAGTTGATATACATCCCTCTCGCATATGAAGAGTCCGGCTATCAAATCTTCAAATCAGCATTGAGGAAATTTTTAGTTTCCAAAGATGTAGATATGGGAGCACTTGCCAAGTACACTCAGGGCTTCAGTGTTGCTGATATCACATAAATCTGCCAGCGTGCCTGCAAGTATGCCATCCGGGAGAACATTGAGAAAGTAAGTGCTCTTTACAATGGTAGAAGAAAATTGTTGTGATTGATCATTGGTCAAAAATCTAAAGAATTATAAGCATGTTTAAAGAATTATAAGCATGTTTAAAGAAATTCCATTTGTATCGTATCGTATTTGTCTATTTGATTCTATAATGTAGAATATTAGAATCAATTTATAAATATTACATACATTTATTTAAATAATTTAAAAATTGATGAAAAAACAAAAAAAAACTTATATATATAATCTAACTTGGCCGGTTCGGCCGGTTTGACGTTGCAAACCATCAGCCGGCCAGTAAACTCGGTTTGAAATTTTTTCCAACCAGTCGGCCGAACAATACTTTTCTAACCTGGCCAAACCAGCCGAATGATTTCGGTTTGGCCGGTTTAACCGGTTTTGGCCTAATTGTGTTCACCCCTAGCGAGAACCCAGAGACGATGGAGGAGGATGTGGAGGATGAGGTGGCTGAGATCAAGGTTGCACACTTTGAAGAATCAATGATGTTTGCACGTAGGAGTATTAGTGATGCTGACATTAGGATATACCAGGCATTTTCTCAAACACTCCAGCAGTCCAGACGGTTCGGTTCTCTGAGTTCAGGTTTGCAGAGACAAGTTGCGCAGGTGTAGGTGGCGGTGCGGCCGCAGACCCTTTTGCTGCTCCAGCAGATGCGGCTGATGAAGATGACCTCTATAATTAGCTTGGCCTATAATCATATTATCCAGATGGTACTTTTTTTATCTGATTAAGCGGGTATTTTAATTTTTATTAAAACATTGCATTTGTTTTCATGAATGTTATTGTTTTCTCAGTTCTACCTCGCAACCCCGCAGCAAGGGATGGGCGGTGCTCAACCATTGACACATGCTACATTGAGGCCTTTCATGTCTGGTACTGCTCTACAAATGCAATATAATTAGATTCCATAATCTTTCAATGATATTCAGATTTGTACTTTGTACGATCAATATCAACCTAATTTTACTATGCATTTTGTCTTTTTACTGCCAAAATCATTCAGAATTGTATCAGTTGTTTTGGCTCATTATCTTCTGTGATTGGCTTAGACAAGTTTGAAGAATGAAGAATATTTAAGATGTTAGTTGAATTTCATTGAGATAGATAATTAGGTCTGTTTTGAAGTCTATCCTTCTATGCATTCATGCACAAAGTTTTTAATGTTCTTGTTCTTGCATACTTTCTAAATGATCAGATCATTAAAAAGTCAAATTTGTGGTTCTCTGACTCTGTGGTCTGTGATTGAAATTGTTATTTGAATAAGGATTATGATCTTATTATTGATTATTATTGTACAGGATGGTTTCAAAGGTTGTGTGATGTGCATTATACATAAAGAGATTTGACTTGAATTTATTGAATTAAAGATCAATTAAGTTGTTAGTCATGTTTTTGTTTTGACTTAAAATTGAGTTTTGGTTCATATTGTTGACTTGAGTTCATAAATTACGTTGTTAATGTTGTTTGGTTAAACTTTGTAGCACAAATTATGACCGGTTGAAGTGTCGTATGTATGTAATAGTTTTGACATGAAAGTGTTGTATGTACGTAATAGTATCTATTAGTTCTTGTTTTAAAGAGTTTTGGGGCTGATTTGCTGCTGTTCGTATAGCATTTACCAGAAAACTCTTACAATTTTTGAACAAAATGACCACACAAACATGTTGTCTTCGGAAAATTAGATAAAACCAACTATATCTCTGTTTTGAGCGTTCTATATAGCGTTGAAAAGCTAGAAGAGTATACTTTGTTTTACTTTAACACCCAAAAGCTGAAACAATTTATAAAAAGGTCAAAAATATTATTGATTACAACACGTCACGCAAAAAATTCGTCAATTTTCAACTTTGAATGTTTTAAGCTTATATAAATATCACACCTTTTTAGTGCAGGTTATGATAAAAGCTTTGGGACATAACTAAGACCTATTTAGGACCTTTTGAGTTAGTTTGATCGTTGTTTCGGTTTTGTAAATTGCCACAAATGGATTTGATTATGATTTGAAATGAGTTTAATAGTCTTGAATTGCGATCTAAGGTCAGTGATAGATTACATGTATTTATATTCATATATGAATACTGAAGCATGTTTCCATTAATTTGAGCTATGACTTATTCATATATTATTTGGGACATCAATTATTTTATAGAACATTCAAAATTTATGCATTATACATGATTGTTTAATTGCCATTTGAAGCCAAGACAAATCTTAGAAAGCTAGATAGTACAGTCTATAAAAAATTTTGTTCCAGTTATAGATAAAGGATGGTGTAGTGAGGTCAAATACTTCACAGCTCATTGGTTATAATATCACCTTTCTTAAGAAGCTAAGTTGATTTTAAAAAATGATCATGTGTACAAATCCTTCACATCTCATTGGTTCGTTAATTTTGTTCCATTCTACTCTCTTTTTTTTTAAAAATAAATCTTTGTCATCTGTAAGTTTCTATATAAGCTAGGGCTTAAACAGAACTTATATTTTTTCAAAGCCAGATTCATATTTGGGTTCATATTATACATGGATAATTTTGGCTAACCCCATTTCCGTTTACACTGGAATAAATACACATCAAAAGACCTGCCACTTCTCTTGTTTGCTACTGTCACTTCCTAACATTGATGACATTGTGCAGACCATGAAAACAAGAATAAGAAAAAAGATAATACTGTCTTGAAGTTTTGAAAGTTTGAATAGAAGGCTTAGGATGCATTTAGCATGTGAGAATTTTCGGTTTAGAGTTTTTAATAAAACATGATGATTTTTAAGAAAATAAATTTTAGAGATGAGAATGTGTTATAAGTATTTTTTGCATTTTTTTACTCCCCTTATCACATTTTAAAGATGAGATTGGGATGACTCGAATGAAAACAAAATACGAAAACCTTAATATGAATGACATGTAAATTGCTAATCTTGAACTCACCAAGTATTTACTTACCGATGTGAAGTGAAGTTTAGAGTCGGACTTGTGGTATTTAGTTTTGAACATATGTTGTTTTGTTGGGTTAGTTAGTTAGGCTTTTATATCTAATAGACATCCCTTTGATTTCAAATATCACTTTGCTAATAATTTTGATTATTACTGATTGTATTAATAGAATTAGTGTATAAGTTGGAAAACTTTTGAATGAATTGAAAATATGTTTTAAATTAAATAATTTGGAGTCATTACTTATATGAATCGTAGAGTGCTTCAACTGAAGTAGTTGTTTAGTGGCCGGACTACACAATTGATGTTGGAGTATGCTTTAAGTTTTATAGCAAAAATACATATATAGGTTTTGGTTTGACAAACATATATAGGTTTTGGTTTGACAAATATAGTTACAGATGGACATGATCAGCACACTGATTATGCATATCATGTGTCAATAATCTTATATTTGCTTTTGGAAATGCTTTGTTGCTGATTTCATGATAGTAACGAAGATGTTCAAAGTCTTTGGCACCAACACTAAGATATTTTATTGTGTAAAGTTCAATAAGGAAATAACTATTTTCCGTTGATTTCAACTAACCTAAATTTTTTTTGAAATGTCTCTTATTATTTTTTAAGTTTTATAAAACTTTTACCAATAATTCCCTACATATAAATTTTTTATCGTTATGAATATTTTTTAGTTTGAAATACTGAGCTTATAATTATATATTTTAATAAATGTAATGTTGGTTTCACAAAATTTAATTTTGAATGACTGAATTATGTTTTTTTCTATTATTCATCGCCGCCGCTGCTTTGCGCGGGTACAATACTAGTATATATATATAGGTCCCAAAAGGTTTCCCAAGTATACTTAGATAAACTGTAGTTGGGGGGGGGGGGTTGAATACAGTTAATCCTTAATCACACAGATTTTTATCCTAACAGAGGTGACAAAAATGAACAACAAACTTTTACTAATCTAAGACACACTCAAACTAGTTACAATGAAGTGACTCACAAGATACACTATGCTAATTCACTCAAGTTGAATTGAACATGCATGCATAAAAAAACACACATTGCTTTGCATTCACGTTCTTTGTTTGTGAATATTTTCTCTTTCCTTGGAAGCTTCTATTTTATACTCCTTCAGAGGATCCCAGTGAAGCTTATTCATTAGTTGTAGAGAAAGCGGGAATGTCCTTGTAAGAGTAATCTCAATCACAAATCTTGAATTCACACAATAAAAAATGATATTATGGATTCACACAAAGAGAATGATATCAATCTAAGTTGAATACTGTCAGAGAGAATAAATAAGTGAGCCACCGCTTTATTCTTTCGAAAGTGAATAATGACAAAGTTTTTGGAAACCCTAGGCGGTTTCCTTTAAATATTAAACCAACTTTGAATGGTTTACAAAAGTATACCCCTTAACTTCTAAATAAATGATTCAACTTACAAATTAAAGAAAAGAAATTACATGGAAATGAAAATACAACTGTCTATTATAAAATAGAACCCACAGGATTCAAATTTAATATGTAACAATCTCCCCCTTTTCAATCACAGTGGAGGATGGCAGGCTTGCTCTTCAAACTCTCGAAGACCAAGAATAACATCAAATCTTCTAGTAACTTGGCGAGCATGCAGCTTGTCATTTATAAGCTTAATCGCGTTGAGGATGTCCTGTACCTCCTTCGGCTTCTTCTTGAGCTCTGAAACCTTCTGGGCGTCATCCTGTTGGAGTCTCCCATTTAGCTCTGCTCTTATTAAACGGAGATTGCCATTAGAGTAACAAGACAACTCCTTAAAACGCAAGAACTTCTTCTGCCCATTCTTATCCAAAAATATGACTCCATGCTCTGCTCTCATGAAGATTCGATACATGGGTTGATGATCAATGCCAAAAAAAATTGGTCTGGAGCCTTGATTCCCACATTAACCAGAAAGCTCTCAATTTCCATTTGAATATCAATTAAGCACATAATGATAGAAAGTCGCCTCATGCATCTCGTTAATGCTGCTAGAGCCGTGACATGACTCAATCGACCCTTGACTTTATTTTTAAATTTATTTTGCACAGTTTCAATGTCGTCGGGGTTCATGAACTCAAGGTCACTCTTGTGTACCTGTTGTGAAGACCTGTCTTCTCGTTTGATGTCGAATGATGGTGTGAATAGACGGTCCCTTTTGTACATTTAGATGGAGACGATCTTTACTATCTTTGTTTTTGGCCAGTATGCAGACTTAGGCCTTGTTTCCCTCAACATCATTTGATTATATTCGGCTTTTTCTGCTTTTGATGCATCACTTATATCCATCAGTAGGCATCTACTATACATACCCGACATATTCATAAAAACAACCTTGATTTTATCTTCAAGAATAGGCTGAAGAAAGTCCTCTGCTTTTAACTTCATCAAGTATTGTTTAAGCCCTTGAACAGGTGGAGCCTCAACTTCGGCAGCAAGAATTTCGAGCATTTGATAGACTCGACCCTGATGGTCAAGCCTTAGGGAGTCTCTCTCCTTAGAAGGTAGGGAATGCACTTTGCCCTTGGAGAACCATGTAACCCAATCAAGGTACACTTTGTCATATCTTAGAGATGGCTCGGGGAGCTCTTGAAAACAATCGATTGTTCAAGGCCCTGATTTTTATGTGGTTTGAGTGAATGGTGTTTCGGTTTGTATGGGGGTGGTAGGTTTAGGTGTGGGCTCTTTGACAGGAGAAGGGGTAGGGGCTATTAGAGATGATAGAATCTCTTCTTGAGGAACGTGGGTGGGTGAATTTACAAATTCAAAGGATGAAAATGATCTTTGTGGAGATTCAGGTTCTTATTTAGGTATTTTTATCGGTTCATCTTGGTCGATCTCTGAGTCTGAATCAGATAGTAAGATGACTTCGACTTTCTTAGATTGAGGCTCATATACCACCATTGCCATTGTCATTTTTCCTAACTGTCGAAGAACACACACTAAAACACATAGTAATTTCTGAAAATCATAATTATACTTCGAATCAGAAGCTGAAATTTGGTAGGTAGCATCACTAACACTCGATTTTAACATATCATCATGAATATATATCATGCAACAACATCGAATTCTTAAGTCTGCGATTTGATTATTATGAAAACCGAACACCAAAACTCTAAAAATCGTAGTGTTTGAGCAAACTTTACCTCAAATTGTTGTTTGCAGTAGTTATAGCTCCTTAATTGCAACTTGAATCCAGATTTTTAACATTCAATTCCATGCTTTTTGTGTTCTTGTTGATGAAGCCGAAAGTTTTAGAGAGAGAGTGTGTGAGAGAGATGGTTGAGAGGAGAGAGAGTGTGTTACTGCATAATGAACAATTATTCTCCTTTTTATTTGTTATTTTGCCCCATTTGCACATCGCACCCCTCAACTTCGTATTTTCTTATTTTAATCTCTTTAAGTATCCGGGTCGGTTTCTCATTGTTATGCTTGCTCAAAAGACAACAATGAGGATTTCTCCTCATTGTTTTTAATATTTAAAGTTGTGAACGGAATTTGCTTATGATAATCCATTAACACATCAATTGAGTCTTAAAATTGTAAATTACAAGTGATTAAAAAAACTAGGGATGTTATAAAACTGGTAATCTGTTCTCTGACCCCAGTACAAAAGATTCTCTGGATATGGTGAATATGGTTGGTGAGTTCTATGAAGGAAAAGTTGATCTTTGAAGTGGAAACTAAAAAACAGCTGGAAGGACCGAAGGTCGGTTGAGCAGGACCGAAGTTTGGTTGAAGGATCGAAGTTCGGGTTTGAGGAACCGAAGTTCATTGAGACAGAAAGATATTTGGGAACCGAAGTTCGGGTGGGACCGAAGTTCGATTGAATGAAACTTCGGTTGGTGGGACGCAATGTTTGGATGATGACCCAAGATAGGTGTCAAAAGATGTTAAGTTTTGAAAAAACAATTGACCCAAAGTTCGGGTATTCAGAGACCTGAAGTGCAGTTGTGGAACCACAGTTTGCTTTGAACCGAAAATAGAAGACCCGAAGAAGGACCCGAAGTTGGGGTCCGAGATTACGCTTAGACTTTATATTTTTCAATAAAACAGTACACTATTATCATGATAAACCTAGATTTTAGAAAAAGTGAGTTTTAATGCTTAAAGTGGTACCTAAGGGCTCGGTTTGATTTTAGAAACAAGTTCTGTAAAGAACATGTAACCAAAAACACCTAAATCTGAGTTTTTCAGCAAAAACAGTCCTGTTTTTCAAAGAACAGCTCAGATTCAATTTTAGAAAAAATAAACATCTAAATCATGTTAAAATTGAACAATAGTGCAAGAATCCGTAGGATATTCGGCTGATTCATGCAAGAAAACAATGAGAATGTTTGAACTCAATCAAGGTCAACAACATGTGCATCCCAATTTTTTCTTAGAATATTTAGAATACAAAAGTGTGGAAAATGTTACAAAACCCTAAGTCAAATATTGTTTTTATACGTAGGACTATTTTGAGGGGTTTACACAACATACCCCTCAACTTTCTATCTAAAAAAGAAAGATTACATATAAATAAAACACAAATACATGGAAATAAATTAAATACAAATTATTACAAAATAAACCCACAAGATTGAAATTACAGATCTGTTAGATATTTAATTTCGATCTTGTGGGTTTCTTTTGTAATAAATATTATTAGTTTAATTGCTTGTAATTTATTTCTAGACATTGTTTACATTGTTTCTTTATTATTCAAGTAGAGGGGGTCAAATTGTAATTCAGTGATACTTGCTTTAATTCCCTTGTAAAAAGGAGACCTAGGGTTTTGTGTAATCACTTTCACATTTTGAGAATACACGGATATTACAGCCGCCGCATATTCAGAGAACATTCTCTTTGTCTTTTCTTCATAATTATTCTTCAATCATTGAGATTTATATTTCTCTTTGATGAATATTGTGTGATAAAATACATACACGAGTGCTGATAATCTGGCAAATATATAATAACAATTGGTATCAGAGCTCAGGAGGTGGATTTAAACTACATTCTTCGGATTCATGCTGCTGTTCTTCGACGTTCATCACAAAAACTCACGGTTTTATCTTTGTTCGTCATCAATATTTCTGTTTTTCGTGTTTCTTCTTCCTATAATCATCTAGTATTCATTTCCTAGTGATTTAGAGCTATTTAGGTTCAATCATTACATGTTTATGTCCATCTAAATCTGATTTTAAGTCTTGAAAATATGAGTGTTTCTTTCAGTTTGGGTCCATTCTTAAACGATTTTTAGGTGTTTTGGTCTATTTTAAGTACTTAAAAGTGTTTAAAATAATTTTTCAATCATTTAGAAATAATTTTTAGGCGAAAAACTGCTAGTTTTAATTCTGGAAAAATTCTGAAAAAATCATATCTGTTGCATTTCAGACACCAGTTCGGACCAATTCGGACCTCACTTCGGTCCACTTCGGACCATATTTTGGTGTACTTCAGACCATAGTCTTTCAAATTTAGACCTCACTTCGGACCAATCCGAACTTCGGACTAATCGAAGTTCTGATAAAGTAATTTTAAAACACTTAAATTTACTTGTGCTTTCAGTTTTAATTTCATCTCGGACCATCCGAACTTCAGACACAATCCGAATTCGGTATTTTCAGTTGAAAGTTTTTCTAAGTGTTCATCCGAACTACCAACTGTTCATCCGGAATTCGGTCCATACGAATTTCGGTCCATCAGAACTTGTTCCAACAGAATTCGGTCCGTCCCTAACCTCACTGTTCATCCGAAGTCCGTCCCATCCGAAGTTCCTGTTCAACCGAAGTCCGTCCTATCTGAAGTTCCTATTCATCCGAAGGCCGTCCCATCCGAAGTTCCTGTTCATCCGAAATTCGTCCCACCCGAAGTCAACTGTTCATCCGAACTTCGTACCATCCGAGGTACTGTTCATCCGAAGTTCTGCTAATCCGAATCTAGTTTCCATCTTCAAGATCTTATTCTTTCAAATCAGCACTATAAACCATGTCTCAAGAGGCCCTTGTCCTAGGATCCGAGAACAGACCACCTGTTCTGTATCCGGATTAATATGAGTAGTGGAAGTCTAGATTTCTTAAATTTGACGGTATGCAACCTAATGGCAATCTTATGCTCCAATCCATTTCCGAAGGCCCGGTCATCTATTATTGGGAAATTGCTGCCAGGCCTGAAGCCGACCCACCTGTTCTCGCATTTAAAGTTGAATGTGAACCTGCAAATGAGGCATAGAGAGACAGGCAACATGCAGACAAAAGGGTAGAATATCTGATCTATCTAGCCTTGCCCACTGATATCCTTGTCGGTGTAGACAACAAGATGTCTGCCAAGGAAATGTGGGATGAACCGGAGGTTCAGATGCTGGGGGCCGACTTAGACGACATAGCTAAGATTGAGGAGGAAAATGCTAAGTTCACCGAGTTCAGGGCCAAAGACGGGGAATCTCTACAGGCCACTTTCACCAGATTCTGTGTTGTTCTAAACGAACTCAACAAATTGCACATTAAGAAAGACAAGGATGACATCAACATCCAGCTCTTTGCTGCCTTAGCCCCTGAATGGCAAGTTGCATGCCGAGCAACGAGAAGAGTGTTGGACATCCCAAATGTGTCTATCAATGTGGTGTTAAAGAAGCTGAAAAATTATCAGGGAGATGTAAACCACCAGAAGCAGATGGCTAATTAGTTAGCATCCCTTTTACTCTCTGCCAACACGGCCATTAAACCAACTGATTCGCTGGCTCTTATCTCCAACAAGAACCTATCTACTGCATCCTATATTCAAGGATCATCCTCATCCCAATGCAGATATGCTTCTCCTCCGCGTGAGGTGTTAGATGAAGAAAAAGCGATGATTCAAGAACAGATAGCCTTATGGACTAATCGTCTTCAACAGAGACGTTTCTCCAATAAGACTAACAACCAGCTTCGCTATGACACCGGTACGCGTAGATATTATGATGATAGGCGGGATGACAGACGTGATGAGAGGAGAGATGAATATCGCAGAGATGACAGGAGGGATGATTATAGGAGAGATGACAGAGATGAATGGCGATATGATGACAGACGGGACTATCGGGATAACCGCCGTTATGAAAGGCGAGACGACAGAAGAGTTGATCGCAGTGATGATGAACACGATTATAACCGTAGGGATGATCATCGAGAGGATAGACGGGATGAGAGACGTGATGATCGAAGGGAATATGATCATCGAAACAACCAGAGGGATGACAGCCGAGAACCTCGCCGTGCCGACAAGAGGCCGGTTGAGAGGAGAGATGAAAGGCGAAGATCTGAAGAGCCTAAAGGGAATGACGGACGTGTGTGCTACAAGAGCGACAAACTGGGCCACTTTGCTCGGGAATGCAATAACAAGTATCAATGGGACGTTGGATATTACGAGCGTAAGCTGGAGGCGGCTAAGAAGAGGACTGATGGTATGGCTCTGGTTGCCCAAGAAGACTATTGGGATGATGCAGGTACTGATGAGGAAGTTGAAAAAGGTAAGAATTGCTACATGGCGGATTGTAGTGGATTGGCTGACTACGCTACAACGTCTGATTCAGATTCAGACAATGCTGCTGAGGGGGAGACACCGCAAAATACACCAGCATGTCTTATGGCTAGAATCGAGGATCGAACATGTTCTTCATCAGATTCTGAGGCACGTGAGGTACATTCCTTTTACATTCCAAAGCATGTAAATAATTTATCTGTTCATAGTGAATGTAACTTGCAGACACATATACTTGATCTAGAAGCTAGAAAAAATGCTGAAACGGAAAAGTGTGTCAAGGCTGGACATCTAGACCAAACAGTAAAAGAATCATCTGAGTTATATCAAAAGAAGTGGTTCACTAATCATGACGTGATAAAACAGATACTAAGTGAAAAGGTAGATGTTCAGGATAGGAATTCGTATCTAGAATCTTGTATGGATAGACTATCAAATGAAAAGCACTCATTAAAGTCAGAAATATCTGTTCTATCAAAACAATTAGAGACGGTAAGTATGGAAAAGATAGATAGCTTAGATAAATATAAAATGATAGTAGAAGAAAGAATAGGTTTGTACTCTCGCATAAAGGCCCTTGATGATGAATTTTTAAAACAGGGTCAAACAGAACAAACTATTCACTTAAATCAACCCAAAAAGACTAAGTTTTATCATACCAAACAAGGAATTGATTTTAAAAATCCTAAGTACTTGGAAAAGGCTCAACAAGTTTTACCTCTCTTTTATGACATGAATTACATGGGTGTTGGGCTTAAATCCTTCTTTTTCGAATCATCAAAAGAAGTCTTAACCCAAGAGGATGAGAAACGTTATGAAAATAAAGAAAAAGAAATATCTTTTAAATATGAAGTGCTAAATGAGAGTTATCCTTATAGAGTACCCACTCTAGAGGAAGATTTCTTGTCTAGTTATTCAGAAGCTGAAATGAAAGCGGAACCAGTCAAACCAATCCCTCATCTTTACATTCCTACAAAAGTTCTTCAACACAAAATTAAAGTTTTAGAAAAGGAATTAAAGTCAACTCGAAAGAAAGCTCTTGATTATCAAGAAGCTCTTCTTAAAAGTGAGGAAAAATTGGTAAGTCAAATTTCAACAAACTGTAGAATTAACTGTCTACAAAGAAAAATTTGACATGGTTTCTCAAAGCTTAAATGATCATTTAAAAGAGCCAAAAGTTTCTCTACCTACCAAAATCCCACATGTGTCATTTGACAAAGGTAAAACTAAAGTTGAAAATTCTTCTATCTGTGTTAAAGGTGAATGCTCAAAACCTTTCAAAGCTATGGTTTCAAAGGAGACTCATATTCAATCCAAATCTTCTAAGAAACCCACTCACCAAGAAAAAGAAAAATCTCCAAAATCTGAGTCTTCCATGCGTACTGACTCTTGTTGTTTTGTTCCTACAGATCATGTGAGAAGAGTGCCAAAAATGTCTATCCAAGATTTTCCAAGTTTTTTTTGTGAAGAAGGTTGTTATGCCAAATGATTTTTTTTTCTAGAGATAGGGTGCATGTAATCTCTGAAAACAATGATTGTAATGATGAAACGAATTCTATTTCCTGTTTGAAGTATTCTTTTAGAGACTTGTTTAGATTATGTCCAACTCGTTTTAGACGTCAAGTACCTGAAATGAACGCTTTTGTGCCTTATCCTACTAAGAGAATTCGTAAAAAGAAAATAGAAAACATTACATCATCGGCCATCACAAAAAATGAGACTTGTACTTTGCCTACGCCAAAAACTAAAGCAAAATTCAAACAAGTCTCAAAAAGTCAAAAAACGAAGGTAATTTCATCGCCTAAGGTTCCAAAGCCAGTTAAATCCAATTATCAATGGATTCCAAAAGACTATGCATGTGGTCCACACATAAATGCAAAATGGGTTCCTAAAACTGCAAACGTGCCATACACACCTGGAACTCCTAACCCAAAAGGACCCATATTAAGATGGGTACCCAAAGTTGCGTGATCTTAATGCAGATGGTTCTTGGTTACTTCAGATCAAGACCCGTACTTCATTGAATTGGCTTCTAGTTATCATAGGCTAGGACCCGTTCTTCTGCTTGTCAGTTGTGCTTAAACCGACACGTTTGGTTTCTATGCACACAGCTCAGGTTCCGGTCTAAAATCATCATGTTTTCTAAACATCTCAGTTCAGAACACGGTTTGAATGTTAATTTAAGATGGATTTGTTTGAATGCTTTTAGATTTTCATTGTATGTATTTATTTGTTTTTCAGGCAAAATCCATCTGGTATATGGATTCGGGTTGCTCCAAGCACATGACTGCGAGAAGAGAATTGTTGTCCAATATAGTAGAACAATACTGTGGGACAGTCAAATTCGGGAACAATCACCATGCTCACATAAAAGGATACGGGGATTTAGTCTTAAACAATCTAGTCATCAAGGATGTTGACTATGTTGAGGGATTATCACATAATCTGTTTAGCTTAGGTCAGCTCTGCGATAAAGGATTAGAAGTTACATTTAGGGCTAAGAACTGTAGTTTTAAGAGTATGGATGGTAAAGAAATTTTATCCGGTTCCCGTAACTCCAACCTTTACACCATAGATGTAGCTAAGTTATGGTTAAGGATAGCATTTGCCTTCTGTCAAAAGCCTCGTCAAAAGACTCTTGGTTGTGGCATCGTAGGCTATCCAACTTAAACTTTGAGAACATCAACAAGCTGGCTGCTAAACAACTGGTGAAAGGACTCCCAGAACTGAGATATGAAAAAGACCATCTGTGTGGAGCTTGTGAGAAGGGAAAGATGAAAAGATCATCTCACAAACAAAAACCCTAACCGTCATCGAAGAGAGTATTGGAGTTACTACATATGGACTTATGCAAACCAATGCGAACTCAAAGGATAAATGGAAAGCGATATGTGTTCGTTATCGTTGACGATTACTCACGATATACCTGGGTTAAATTCTTGTGATCCAAGGATGAGACAGCTCAAGAAATCATCTATTTTATTAAGAGTGTCGAAACCCAACAGCAGCTGTCCGTTCAATCAATCCGATCTGACAACGGCACAGAATTTAAGAACTCGGTAGTAGAGGGCTTCCTTCGATCCAAAGGTATTCAACATCAATATTCTGCTGCTAGAACACCTCAACAAAATGGAGTCGTAGAAAGGCGTAACCGTACCCTTGTGGAAGCTGCACGTACAATGCTGACTTATTTAAAGCTACCTTCGTTCTTGTGGGTCGAAGCTGTGTCAATTGCTTCCTACACGAAGAATCGCTCCATAATCCATAAGCGTTTCAATAAAACTCCATATCAACGCTTCTTGAATAAAGTACCTTTTATCAAGTTATTACGTGTATTTGGTTGTAGGTGCTACGTCCTTAATGACAAAGACAATCTCGGGAAATTCAACGAGAAAGCGGATGAAGCGGTCTTCATTGGATACTCATGTAACTCGAAGGCATATTGTGCATTCAACACTCGCACCAGGACAGTCAATAAAAGTGTGCATGTCACATTTGATGAATCGGCTGAACTGGCACTCGAAGTTGATCAATCAGGACCACGCATTACACCGATGCCTGGAGACTCCTCTTCTCAATCTACTTCTTTTTCTCCTTCTGAATTAGTTAATTTATTTGATCCTTTTTATGTAGAATTCTTTGGTCCTAGTACTAATGTTTCTAATGTTTCTTCTTCTGTAGTTAGCACATCCAACAATTCAACTGCACAACACACTCCATCTGATCCCTCTTCATCCATTTCATACCCACATCCATCAACTTCATCCACTAATACATCTACAGCTGAATCTACTCAGAAATACCCTCACACATAATGCCAAACATCCTTCCTTCACCTGAACACATTGAACCCGAACCGGAACCAGAGGTACCTTCGCTAGAAACCATTGACCTTGAATCATCCTCCATTCCCACACTCACCACTGAGGTTCCATATCATTCACCCCTTCCACACGAGATAAAATGGACCCGAAGACACCCAACTGATCAAATCATTGGTGATGTCTCGACCGGCGTCCAAACCCGAAGGGTGTCTGCTAATGAATGTCTCTTTGCATCATTCCTTAGTATGACAGAGCCTGCTCCTGTGGATGAAGCCTTAAAAGATCCAGACTGGATTGTTGCAATGCAATAAGAGCTCAACCAGTTTGATCAGCTCAGAGTATGGCGGTTAGTTCCCAAGCCTAAAGACCGAACAATTATCAGAACAAAGTGGATCTACAAGAACAAACGAGACGAAAACGACATTGTGGTAAGAAACAAAGCAAGACTTGTCGCCAAAGGCTACCAACAACAAGAAGGGATAGATTATGACGAGACCTTCGCTCCAGTTGCACGGATAGAAGCTATCAGAATCTTCTTGGAGTACGCGGCACACAAAGACTTCAAAGTGTACCAGATAGACTTCAAGACAGCCTTTCTTAACGGTGAAATTAATGAATAGGTGTACGTTGAAAAACCACAAGGATTTGTTGATGCACATAAACCTGACCATGTTTATGTGCTAGACAAAGCCCTCTATGGTTTAAAACAAGCACCTCGCGCATGGTATGACAGTCTCTCTAACTTTCTTATCTCTGTTGGTTTTAGCAAAGGTGTGGTGGACACAACATTGTTCACAAAAAGGGAAGGCCCGCACATAATGCTAGTCCAAATATATGTCGATGACATTATATTTGGATCTACTGACAGTAATTTTTGTAAGGATTTTTCATCTCTAATGGAGTCCAGGTTCGAGATGAGTATGATGGTGGAAATGAACTTTTTCCTCAGATTACAAGTCAAACAACTGGAAAATGAGACTTTTGTGAACCAGTCGAAATATACCCTTGACATTCTCAAGAAGTACAAGTTAGACTCTTGCACGAGTATCGCAACTCCCATGGCTTCCAATTGTAAGTTAGACACCAATCCTTCTAGGAAAAGTGTCGCTAATATAACTTACAGAGGGATGATAGGATCCTTACTGTATCAGACTGCTAGTAGACCTGATATAATGTTTTCAACATGTCCTTGTGCTCGTTTTCAGGCCGACCCAAAAGAATCACACCTAACCGCGTTAAAACGCATTTTTCGTTATCTTAAGGGTACACCTGATCTTGGTCACTGGTATCCAAAGGGAACCGATTTTTATCTTACTGCCTTTTCAGATGCCGATTTTGCAGGTTGTAGAGTTGACACGAAAAGCACATCAGGTGGAATACAGTTCTTGGGAGGCAGACTGGCGAGTTGGTCCTCCAAAAAGCAGAATTGTGTTTCAACATCCACAGCTGAAGCTGAGTATGTGGCAGCTGCAAGCTGTTGCTCTCAAGTGCTGTGGTTGAGAACACAATTACATGATTATGGATTCTCACTCACCAACATCCCAATCTACTGCGATTCTCGAAGTGCGATTGTTATCTCTTGCGATCCCGTGCAGCACTCAAGAACGAAACATATAGATATCAGGTATCATTTTATTAAAGATCATGTAGAAAAGGGAACATTGAATTATATTTTGTAGGCACGAAATATCGACTTGCTAATATTTTTACTAAAGCTTTAGACGAACCTTGTTTTCAGTTTTTAGTATCACATATAGGCATGTTGAATCCACCTTCTAGTTAAATATCAGACATTGTCTAAAATAATTCTATTTCAAACCTTCGTGTTTGAAATTCCTTTATTTTAGAAAATATTTAGTATTTAAATTTAAGGGATGTGTCGGAAAATTAAATTTCAATATTTCTTTATCTATGTACATCTTTAATAATTAATTATCCTGACAAATTGCTATATGAATTATTCATCACTGAGTGGGATGCAAATTTATCCAGGTTTGCCTGTATCTTAAAAGTCTTAAAAGGTTCAAGAGCTTTATATGAAAAAGAAAAGAAAAAGGATAGGTGTTTAGTTGAGGGGGAGTATAATTAGGATGTTAGTTTATATATTTTGTTGCTTTTAATGTCTCTATAACTTTAAGTTTTAGGTTGCTTAATTTTTAAATTTTAGGTTTAATATAATATGTCAGAAAATCACAAAAAGATTTTATGTGTTTTTAAATATATCAAAAAGCCAAAAATACTTTTATTTTGTCTCAAATAATTCTAAAAAGAAAATCTCAAAACATATTTTCCTTAATTATTTTGTTTTCAAAGAAATATCTGAAAAATTCAAAAGGATTTTTATTTGGGCTTATTTGTTTTCTTAGTTTATTGGTCCAATTTTTTTGTGTTTAGCCCAATAAGTAGTAATTTTTTTTACTTGGGCTTATTTCTTAGTTTTATTTTCTTTGGTAAAATTTTTTTTATTAAGTTTAGGTTTGGTCCAAATTTGTTTTAAAAGTTTGAACCGGATGGCCCCATTTGTTCAAATCTCGCGCGGACCCTGTTTAGCCGACCCGACTCGATTTCACTTTAAATAAGTGGGTCAATCGGTCAAACCCTCTTTCTTATTCTTTAAGCTTTCCTTCTCCTCTTTCTCTTTGAAAAACCGACGACCAAGCCGCCATTTTCATCTCCATCGAAGCATCCATCTACATTTCTCCATCGTTTATACTCGTTTTTCTTGCTGATTACAGTATTTGCAACATCAAGTAAGCCCTTTTCACATTTATTTCAGTACATAACATGTTATATAGTGTTTTAAATTTTTTGAATTTTCTTAAGTTTTTCATTCGGTTTTTACTCATTTTAGGACCATTAATATGTTCCATTTCGCTTCATGTAGTTGTACAAAATGTTCATTGCATGTTTTTACATTAGGATCTGCATTTTCATGCAGTTTTATGCATTTTGTTAAACTGTTCACGTTGCATGTGCATGAACAATAAATGCTGAAAATATTCGAAGTCCTGTAATCAGACCATCCGAAGTTCGGACCATCCGGACTTCGGATGAATTTCCTCAGAATTCCTGTAAGGATTTTTCATCTCTAATGGAGTCCAGGTTCGAGATGAGTATGATGGGGGAAATGAACTTTTTCCTCGGATTACAAGTCAAACAACTGGAAAATGGGATTTTTGTGAACCAGTCGAAATATACCCTTGACATTCTCAAGAAGTATCAGTTACACTCTTGCACGAGTATCGCAACTCCCATGGTTTCCAACTGTAAGTTTGACACCGATCCTCTGGGAAAAGTGTAGAGAATGCAACTTACAGAGGGATGATAGGATCCTTATTGCATCTGACTGCTAGTAGACCTGATATAATGTTTTCAAAATGTCATTGTGCTCGTTTTCAAGCCAACCCAAAATAATCACACCTAACTACGGTAAAACGCATTTTTCGATATCTTAAGGGTACACCTGATCTTGGTCACAGGTATCCAAAGGGAACCGATTTTGATCTTACTGCCTTTTCAGATGCTGATTTTGCAGGTTGCAGAGTTGACAGGAAAAGCACATCAGGTGGAATACAGTTCTTGGGAGACAGACCGGTGAGTTGGTCCTCCAAAAAGCAGAATTGTGTTTCAACATCCACAGCTGAAGCTGAGTATGTGGCAACTGCAAGCTGTTGCTCTCAAGTGCTGTGGTTGAGAACACAATTACGTGATTATGGATTCTCGCTCACCAACATCCCAATCTACTGCGATTCTCGAAGTGCGATTGCTATCTCTTGCAATCCCGTGCAGCACTCAAGAACGAAAATATAGATATCAGGTATCATTTTATTAAAGATCATGTAGAAAAGGGAACAATTGAGTTATATTTTTTAGGCACGAAATATCAACTTGCTAATATTTTTACTAAAGCTTGAGACGAACCTTGTTTTCAGTTTTTAGTATCACATATAGGCATGTTGAATCCACCTTATAGTTAAATATCAGACATTGTCTAAAATATTTCTATTTCAAACCTTCGTGTTTGAAATTCCTTTATTTTAGAAGATATTTAGTATTTAAATTTAAGGGATGTGTCGCAAAATTAAATTTCAATATTTTTTTATCTATGTACATCTTTAATAATTAATAATCCTGACAAATTGCTATATGAATTGATCATCACCGAGTTGGACGTAAATTTATCCAGGTTTGCCTGTATCTTAAAAGTCTTAAAAGGTTCAAGAGCTTTATATGAAAAAGAAAAGAAAAAGGATAGGTGTTTAGTTGAGGGGGAGTATAATTAGGATGTTAGTTTATATATTTTGTTGCTTTTAATGTCTCTATAACTTTAAGTTGTAGGTTGCTTAATTTTTAAATTTTAGGTTTAATATAATATGTCAGAAAATCACAAAAAGATTTTATGTGTTTTTAAATATATCACAAAGCCAAAAATATTTTTATTTCTTTAATTTTCTATGTTTATTTTGTCTCAAATAATTCTAAAAAGAAAATCTCAAAAAACATTTTCTTAGTTTTATTTTTGGTTCAATTTTTTTGTGTTTAGCCCAATAAGTAGTAATTTTTTTTTTACTTGGGCTTATTTCTTAGTTTTATTTTCTTTGGTAAATTTTTTTTTTAATAGGTTTAGGTTTGGCCCAAATTTGTTTTAAAAGTTTGAACTGGATGACCCCATTTGTTCAAATCTCGTGCGGACCCTGTTTAGACGACCCGACCCGCTTTCACTTTAAATAAGCGGGTCAGTCGGTCAAACCCTCTTTCTTCTTCTTTAAGCTTTTTTTCTCCTCTTTCTCTTTGAAAAACTGACGACCAAACCGCCATTTTCATCTCCATCGAAACTTCCATCTACATTTCTCCATCGTTTATACTCGTTTATCTTGCTGATTCCAGTATTTGCAACATCAAGTAAGCCCTTTTCACCTTTATTTCAGTACATAACATCTTATATAGTGTTTTTAATTTTTCGAATTTTCTTAGGTTTTTCATTCGGTTTTTACTCATTTTAGGTCCATTAATCAGTTCATTTTCGCTTCATGTAGTTGTACAAAATGTTCATTGCATGTTTTTACATTAGGATCTGCATTTTCATACAGTTTTATGCATTTTGTTAAACTGTTCACGTTGCATGTGCATGAACAATAAATGCAGAAAATATTCTAAAACCTGAATTTGGACCATCCGGACTTCGGATGAATTTCCTTAGAAAATGTTGAAATATTTTAACTGTTTCACCCGAATTTGGACCACTGTTCATCCGAATTAGGTTCTTTGTGCATCCGAGTTCGGTTCATATCAACATTGTTCAATTTTCAATTATTTTTCTAAGTTTTTCCATTTTCACCGCTGTGCATCCGAATTATTTTTTCATGCATTATACATCCGAAATTCGGACTGAACCGAATTCGGATCACTATTCATCCGAATTTCATCACTTAGCATTTTTTTTTTTCAATTTTTCCATTTTTGCATTTTTATCAATAATCAAAAATCCCAAAAATATTTCAAGTCCTTTGCACCATTTGTTAGAGTTAGGATCAGTGTTCGAGTGAAAATGTCTGTTCTAACATTGGTCTCTTAACGATTGACTTTGGACTCTATTCAGTAGAATTCACACTTTACTGATAAAGACCCGATGCTTTAAACAGAACAGACAGTTTCTATTTCACACTTAGCCCAGACTTAGTATCAATGATTTATTCTGTTAAAGTAAGCTATTCTAACTCTGCTGCATTTCTAAAGGACTCATGGAACCAGCAGTAGTTCTAACCATTCCTCATTCACCCATCCCAAACAATAATGCCCAACTCCCAGAAGAGTCCATACTACCTCAATCCCAATTTGTCGAGTTTTTCGCCCACAACTGGCAACTTGACGTTTCCACCCTACGCCGTGAAGCCGAGGATATCTCATTTGATATTCTCAAAGGCCACCCACTTTTCTACTCCCCATCCACCGCCATATCCGTACCTCAAATCTACCTCCAACAGTTCTGGCATCATCTCACATTTGTTTCTGAAGCCGAACCCTACTTTACTACTACCATCGACTGCGTTCCAATTAAAATCACGGAAGCAGCCATCCGCCACATTCTCCGCCTCCCATTTGAAGACTTCTCTCTAACCAGACTTGCTTTTTCCCCAATCCCTTCTCTTGTGGAAACCCTTGAAGAAATTAAGGCTCTTGGTTATGATGGTCTTCTATCAAAGCCATCCGAATTCCGAACGAACAACCTTCAAGCTCATTAGAGGGTTCTCTTCGACATCATCAATAAATGTTTCACCGGGAAACATTCTGGTCATGATTCGACATCGATTCAAGTTCTTTCAATGTTTGCAGCGTTTGCTTATAACCGTCACTACGATTATGTTGCATTCATATTTGACGAGTTAAAAAGAGCCAATCTGGAGAGACGAACCAAGCGAGGGCTTATATACATACCTCTTCAGAGGTTTCTTCAACTAATAATTCAGTGCGCTATGGATAATGATGATGATATCCATGAATGACCTGAGGCTGATGTATATATGACCGCCGCTCTTCAACGAATAAATCTTCCAAAGGGAAATCCCAGTGTTCAAGTGATGCCTATTCTTCTATCATTGTTATAATGAGCTGTACAAACAAAGAGGGTACGGGAATACATAAGGGAATTTTATCCAGATGAAGCTCAGTCACAACCGACTGAGCCTAACCAATCCGAAGGTGAGGCTCGAGTGAGTGAGTCCGAGGGTGAAGAGGTGGAAGTACAACAATCAATGGGTCTGGGTGAGCGAGAGGTTTTTGAGGGAAGGGAGGGAGCAGTAGGTGAGGAATCAGAGGGGGCCGACTCTAAACGGACCGTCTCTGTCTTGAGAGGGCAAGAGGTAACATCTGAGGGAGATCTTAGCCCAGGCAGCCGGACAACCGGGCATAGGACCATCAGTCCAATGGTCGAGACAACCCCATCCATCCACTTAATATCCTCTCAAAAGGATATTACTTAATTCCACGGGGACATAGCACAAACTCCATCACCCTTTCACTTGGAGAGTCGTGGTGTTGAAATCGGTCACACGTCGCCCCCAGTGACCATTGTTCATTCGAACACAGCTCACTCCCCACCCCCACACACTCAGCCCGACGCCTTCGTGGTGTCCACCGACGAACGAGCTACCTTCGTGGCAGCTCCACAAACTTCCAGATCTGAGCATCTTGCAGTGGAGCTAGAAGTGACGGAAGGAAGACCTGGAGTTGAATCAAAAATGTCGTCAACTTCAAGCCATCTCGAGATTAATCTCGAGACGCTAACAGCAGCTCTGCGTGCTGCTGGTGTAGTCACCCGGGCTGACCTGGACGCCCAGAAGGAGGCTGCCAAAGAGAGACATACCACCCTGGTGTAATCACCTGGACGCCCAGAAGGAGGCTGCTCAGAAGGGTAAGGGTGTTGCATCCGAGGATTTGCCTCCACCAAGAACCCGTTCAGTCCAAGCACAGCTTTCAGATCTATCCGACAAGATAGACGCGCTTACAAGATTAATTCTACAAGTCCAGGAGCAGATCAACTCCCGTATGATGAATCTCAGAAATGAAAACAGGATGATCAGGATGACCCTGATCACCAGGATGGGGAGAAACGACAAAAAATTCAGTCTGAGGACCCAATAATGATTGTAGGGGGAGAAATGATCAGGATGACCCTGATCACCAGGAGGGGGAATAGAGGTATGGGGCTCAAGAGACGATAAAAGACGAGCCTTTGGTTGAAGGCTCGTCTCTGATGGATCGAATGTCAGCGATGGTGGAGTACAAACCAATATATAAAAAGGTCGAAATCATATTAGTGTTTGATTCAGACTCTGATATTGATGAAGACTATCCTCTACTCACTCCAAAGCCTGAACCCGAGTCGCCATAAAAATCCTTCTCATCCTTCGAATTCCTAAATTCCCCGCCCCATGTGCCACCACAAGAGATTCTATCATCTATCCTAGCTCCCTCCACTCTCAAAGAATCCCCATTGATCCAGAGCCCTCCCAAAGTCTAAAGTCCTCCCCAAGTCCAATCTATACCCCAACCTCAAGCCCAGGAACCAGAGCCCTCAGGCACTAAAGTTGTAGATTCTTTTGATGAAACACCTGATGGATCTGGTATACACGACGAGAGTGATCTATATTGGGTCAACTGGTATACAAAAGGGGGGTACGGTCTTTGCCAGAGGAATTAAAAGAAGAACTTAGTCAAGAACGAAGGGGAAAAATTTTTTAAACTACTTGAAGCCCAGAAGGCTGAAATAGAAGAACCCCCCGTTCAAGGTCTAAAAGAGTTTTTGAAAAAGTTTCCGGCCGAGCAGTTCCAGAATCCGTTCTTGGATTTAAGGTTTAAGATGGTTTTCAGGAAGAAGCCTGGATCATTCAGCAGGCGATTATTAATGGAGCTTACAAATGTTTCAAAAGCTGAACAGACCGAGTATAACCAGATGATGCTCAGGGAGAAAAGGCCAAGGGACAAATATTGGTCAAAGTCAAAGATTAAAAAGCTTGTCACTATCACCATGTCCAAGAGAGCTCGAGTGTTCTATCCTGCATTTGAGGTTCTCAGAAGATGGAATAGTACAGGAATTGTTTGAGAGCGATCTAGACTATGTGAATGTGGACGACGTTGAGTTTTTACATGATAAATTGAAACACAGAATCAAGAAACGTCTGTCTCACATGACAGCTGTTGCCGCACTTACTCGAAGCATGAACCGCTGCTCCATTGTCATGTGCTTAAGGGACTTTCAAATGGCAATTGAGAGCACGCTGGTCAAAGTCGGTCTAAAAGCCCCTGAGCAAGACATTTTCCTGTTGGATAATTGCCCGGCTTACAAAGTTTTACTGAGAGGGGAGCTGGGAGTTCTATTTTTGAATCAAAACGGTCGGAAACGATTCATGCGCTTTGAGGACCTACCTTGTTACTCCGATGGAACTATTAGATTTTTCAGAGCCGAACTCACAAAAAGAATACACGAATTTGATGCTCAGACAAATCCGGAACTTAGACGCGCACCCAAGGAAATTCAAGAGATCTTCAGCAGCATAGAATATCTGAACTAGAGGCTACATCTCAGGCAAGTAACTAGACGATTCGGCGTCATCCTTGGCCTTCGAGAATCTACAGATCATGCCCGAGTTCCTCCACAATGATCAAAAAGGGGGAGATTGTTAGATATTTAATTTCGATATTGTGGGTTTGTTTTGTAATAAATATTATTTGTTTAATTGCTTGTAATGTATTTCTAGACATTGTTTACGTTGTTTCTTTATTATTCAAGTAGAGGGGGTCAAATTGTAATTCAGTGATACTTGCTTTAATTCCCTTGTAAAAAGGTGACCTAGGGTTTTGTGTAATCACTTTTCACATTTTGAGAATACACGGATATTACAGCCGCCGCATATTCAGAGAACATTCTCTTTCTCTTTTCTTCATAATTATTCTTCAATCATTGAGATTTATATTTCTTTTTGATGAATATTGTGTGATAAAATACATACACGAGTGCTGATAATCTGGGAAATATATAATAACAAGATCTAACAGTTAAATAATTTTGTTTCAAGCAATCATCATAATTGCTCGAAATTCCTTTATTTAGAAAATATTTTTTACGTGAATTCAAAGGAAGTGTCAAAAAATTATTTTACGTGTCCGTTTATGTATGTAAGTGTTTAATGTTGGTGAACTTGACAATTGCTATGTGAAAAGTTTATTTTGAGTGGGACGCTATAAATATCCAGGTTTGTTGGTCTTTATAAATTCTATCGGGGCTCTATGTTCACTTCAAAAAGATAATTGTTTATTTGAGGGGGAGAAAAGTTAAAATGCATTTACAATCTATTTAACTTCATTAATTGTTGAAAAAGATGAAATGTATTTACAATCTATTTTACTTCATTAATTGTTGTTTTAATTTGAAAAACCTTAAAAAGTAGAAAAAATTTTTTATTTAACTCTTTCTTTTGCAAAAACAAGAAAAATACAAAATGATTTTATGTTTTCTTAATTTTACTTTTCATTATTTATTTTATTTTAATTTTAATTTTAATTTTTATCATTTTTGGTTGTTTAGTTAGTTTTCAATTGAAAAAAAAATAACACAAATAGATTTTATACTTTGGTCAAATCAACTGTTTTTGTTACAGTAGTGTTTGTTTAGTTTAAATTTAAGCCCAATATTTTTTTCTTTTTCTTTTGGGCCCAAGAGAGATGGGTCATGGACTGAGCCATCCCTTTTCCATTCTATAAAGATGGCGGGGCGGGGCCGGTAATTGTAGACCTTTCTTCTTCTTCTCCGTCGACACCTTCCATAAAAACAGCCATCTACTCACACAAATCACTTTCAAAACACTCAATCCTACTTGTTTTTCTTGAGGATTATGCTGTTTTTCTGATAATCGACCATCAGGTAACACAAATCATCCTTTATGTTTTCATTTAACTTGACCTTTCAAGAATTTCAGTTCACAACTGTTTTGAGGGTTTTTGCCTCTGATTTTCACATTTTTACCATAGTATTACTTGTTATTAGATGTTTATGTTATTTTTAATATTTTCCGTCTTGCACTTTTAAGTTAGGATATGCATTTTAGGCCACTTAGCTGAACTGTCACGGTAGTAAAAAAGTATGCACGTGCATGAACTCATTAAATGCTCTACGGACCCACTTCGGTTGCACTCGGACTTCGGGTCTGCAGCCCAACTGAACTTCAAGCCACTCGAAGCTCGGTTCACTTCCATGCATAATTAATATTGTAACTGATAAAATGCATTGAACCTTCGATTGGACGTCTACTCGAACTTCGGTCCACACATTTTATGGATTGTGTTTAATTTTTGACTAAGTGTTAAGACCTCAATAAACTTCGTTTCTGGTCCACCCGAGCTTCGGTCCACTCATATAAATAGTTTCTAAGTGACATTCTTGGACCTAACCCGGACTTCGCGTGGGGGTCCAACTGGACTTCGGTCCACCCGAAGTTAAGGCCACACCTTGCTAATGGTTTTCCTGTTTTTCTCTAAGTGTTCTGTTTGGACCTCACTCAATATTCGGGTCTGGTCCAAGCGAAGTTCTAGTCATCCAGAAACTTCAGTTCTCATATTTTTGTGCTTACTGTCACATCTTGCATATTCCCACCCGAATTTCGGTCCTAATCGAACTTCGGACAGGGTCCACCCGAACTTCGGTCCTAACCAAAGTTTAACACTTGCATTTTTTTTAATTTTGTTTTTTATCACTTTTAAAATTTTGAACCTTTCAAAAACTAAAATAAAATAAATTTACAGTCCTTGCACCATTGATTCTAGTTAGCAATAGGTGTTTGAGTGAACACATCTCATCTAACATCGGTCTCTTAATGATCGACTTTGGATTTCTTTCAGTAGTATTTTTATAGGGCTAATGACCAAAAATAGTAACATCTTTTGTCATTTTTTCATTAATAGCAACATTATTATTATTTTTATCATTAATTACAATAACTTTTGTTTTTTTTTAATCAATTTTAGAAACTTTTAACCCAACTAACTAGAAACTAACTGAGTTTCCAGTTAACTTAGCTGACATGGATTTTTTTTGCTGAGTTGGACACCCACGTGTATAACCAGATGTACCAGGTTAAAATTTTGGGATCCTCCATGTTGGCATTCTCCCCCACCGGCTAGTGAAAGCCGGCGATTCGCATTCTTGACCGATCCTCCGTCTTCCTTGCCGGAGCTGTGTCCGCATTGTTACTTCTTTGGGTCCTCTTCTTCTCCACTCTCGACTCAGTCCCCATTTTCTCTCTATCCAAACAAAATTCCTGCAACTGTAACAACCAACCCGACCCGGCCTCCAACCTCAAATACGACCCACCCGTCTCAACATTCTATGACGACTCAAGCTTCAGCTACACCCTCGACAAACCCATCAATAATTGGGACCGAAAAAGACGACCCTAGCTTAAACTTCACCCTTCATTCGATCCCAAGTCGCAAGAGCGAGTCATTATCGTCACCCGATCACGATCAACCCCATGCAAAAGCCCCACCGGAGACCATTTCTTGGTAAGATTTTACTAGAATAAAGTAGATTCTTGTCGAATCCATGGTTACGATATCTTTTACAACCACGTCTTACTCGACCCCAATATGCCCTCATGCTAGGCCAAGATTCCGGCGGTTCGGGCGTCGATGGTGGCACATCCGGAAGCCGAGTGGATAACCTGGTACATCTGGTTAAACACGTGGGTATCCAACTCAGCAAAAAGAAACCATGTCAGCTAAGTTAACTGGAAACTCAGTTAGTCTCCAGTTATTTGGGTTAAAAGTTGCTAATATTGATAGAAAAAAAACAAAAGTTATTGTTATATATGATAAAAAATAATAATGTTGCTATTAATGAAAAAATGAAAAAAGATGTTTCTATTTTTGGTCATTAGCCCTATTTTTATACTACTAATAAAAATCCTGATGCTTTAAACAAAATAGCTTGGTTCTATCTCACACCTATTTTAGACTATATCACAATGACTTACTTATTTATACAATTCTGCTTAACCAACCAATTTGCATTCATACAGGACTCATGGAACAGCAAGTCACCCTAACCATTTCTCATTCTCCATCCCACATAATAACGGTCAGTTGTCTGAATCCATCCTGCTACACCCCACTCTGTTTACAGAGCCCCCCCCCCCCCCCCGCCACAACTGGCAGTTGCACCTCCCTGCACTTAAAAAGGAAACCGAGAATATTACTCTTGATATCCTCAAAGGCCACCCTATTTTCTATGCCCTTACCACAGCCATCTCCGTTCCCTCAATTTACCTACATCAATTCTGGCATCACCTCCAATTCTTTGAAGAGGAGGAACCCTACTTCACCATAAAGATAGACTTTGTACCCATCCGCATCACCCTCGCAGCCATCCGCCATATTCTCCAATTACCCGACAAATACCTCTCACCCCCTAAATTCTCTTACGCTCTCATACCATCCCCTAAAACCATTCTCCGTGAAGTCCAATCCCTGGGATATGAAGGCCACCTCAATAAAACCACAGAATTCAAAACCACACGACTTCAATCCTACTAGATAGTCTTCTTTGACATAATCAACCGATGTTTCACTAGGAAACATTCGGGTCCTGACTCTGCTAGTATTCATATCCTCTCGATGTTCGCCTCTTTCGCCTTTGACCGCCACTATGACTATGCACAGTTTGTTTTTGACGAACTTAAACGGATGGTAAAGGATAAGAGAACGAAGAAGGAAAGGAAGTTTATTTCGTTTCAGCGCTTCCTACAATTAATCATTTAGCATGCCATGGACCATGACGAAGATATACACGAATGCCCTAAGGCCGATGTGTACAATAGAGTGGCTCTAGTGTGGTTCAAACATCCAAGGGAGCTTCCAATGGTACCAGTCATGGACATTCCTTTATATTTGCTCCAGTACGCCAATAAGTCCAATGAGAGGGTATAATTATACATCCTTAGTGTTTATCCGGAAGAGGCTCGATCAGAACCAATCGAGCCTGCCACTTCTGCACGTGAGTTGAGTGTGAGTGAGGCTGAGGGAGTCGAGGCTGAATCTGAAAACACTTTGGGGTTTGGTTAGTGGGAGTTCAGTGTGGAGAGTAAGGGAGTAGGGGCAGTGAGGGCAGAGACAATAGATTTCGAACAGACTGTCTCTGACCCAATGAGGGTTGAGGTTGTGAACCCGAGAGTTGAGGGACATATATCTACCCCACCCGGACAAGTCCGTATAAGGATGCTAGTCCAGTAGCCGCCATTCACCCTACCACCTACTCAGATTCTTCTCAATAGGAACCCGTTTCATTCCACGGGGGCACCACCACATATTCCATCTCCTCTCCCATTCGGAGGCGGGTGATGTTGAACTAAGTCACCAACTGCCCTAGGTGATTGCCCTCATTTGACCATGACTCACTCCACACACAATACACGCCACCTCGCACCAAGGATGTCTCCATGACGTCCTTCCCAACATCCCGATCTATATCTCATCCGGGTGGTCTGGAAATGAAGGATGGAAGTCCAGTCACGACCATAACAACGCCAACCGTGATAGGTCATCTCCTCCGGGTGGTCCGTGATGCCGGAATTATTACCCCGGATTATCTGGACGTCCTTAAGGCAGCAAATGAGGAACGTCACTCCTCCCTTCTACAAATCTCTAAGGAAAAGGGTGTTGCTTTTCAGGAGCTGCCACCAGGTCCTCCCAAAGTCCAAGCATCTGCTAAAATTGATGCTCTGATAGAACAAATAGCCACAGAAATGGAGAGCTTCACTCAGTCGATCGACAACATTCATCGACTTATCTTAAGGGTGGAGGCAATCATCAACAGGCGGATGGATCTTTTGGAGTCAGAAGTAATAAAGTTGTAAAGTCTCTGCCGCCCTCAGGCTCAAGCTCATAA
The DNA here is from genome assembly GCA_020465985.1 of Centrapalus pauciflorus. Taxonomy (NCBI): domain Eukaryota; kingdom Viridiplantae; phylum Streptophyta; class Magnoliopsida; order Asterales; family Asteraceae; genus Centrapalus; species Centrapalus pauciflorus. The sequence continues at coordinate 73,384 of JAANYP010002899.1, read as the reverse complement.
AATAAAACATGATGATCAGGAGGATCCTAGTCATCCAGAGGGGGAGAAGCACCCACGAGTTCAGAGGGGGAAGTGTTCGGTGTAGGGGGAGCAGAAGAAAGGGAACAGAGTGGGGAACAAGTCTCAACAGCCCCGGGAAGTCAAGTGGAGGAAGACTTGACAAGGGCAATGGTTATGTATGAGCAGTCTTCAGAGAAAATCGAAGTCATCCTGATTTCCGATTCGGATTCAGATATGGATCAAGATGAACCTATTCGAGAACCCAAACGAGAACCCGACTCACCACAAAAATCCTCCTCTTCATTTCACTTCCTAAACTCGCCTTCACATGAGCCTCAACAAGATATAACCTCCACAGAAAAGGCCCCTACCCCTCCTCCTAACCTGAAACTCACTCTTAATATATCCAACTCCACTATCACGTAGAAAAAACCAAATGAATCATACAAACTCTCGGGTCCCCGCACGATAGATTGTTTTCAAGAGACTACCAGAGAGACATCAGTGATATTTGACAAAGGGGACCTCGAGTGGGTAGACTGGTTCTCCAAGGGTAAGGTACACTCCCTGCCTCCCGATGAGCGAGAAAAGTTGAGACTCGACCACCGGGGTCGAGTCTATAAACTCCTGGAGATTCCCGTAGTAGTGGTTGAAGCACCTCCGATTCAAGGACTCAAGGAATGCCTTATGAAGATGAAAGCTGAAGACTTTCTTGAGCCCTACCTGGAAGATAAATTCAAAGACTTATTCATGAAGAATCTGGGGAAATCAGTAGATGGCTTCTTATGGAATTAAGCAATGTCTCGAAAGCAGAGCAGGCAGAGTATCACCAAATTATGTTGCAGGAGACTAGACTAAAGGCTCAATATTGGTCTAAGACAAATATTGTGATGGTTGTCTCTATCTCCATGTATAAAAGGAGAGAAGACGACACGTCTCAACTTGTCCATGAGAGTGACTTTGACTTCATGTACCTTGATGACATTGAAACGTTGCACAACAAGTTAAAGAATAAAGTCAATGGGAAATTGAGTTATGTCACGGCTTTGGCGGCCCTAACACGAAGCATGAGACGACATTCAACAATTATGTGCTTAAAATACTTCCATCTAGTTATAGACAACTATTTTGTCATTGTTGTCCTCAAAGCTCCTGATAAGACTTTCTACAGGATCGATCTTCAGCCAATGTACCGAGTATTCAAGAGACCTGAGCAAGTAGTGATCTTTTTGAACAAGAGAGGACAAAAGCGGTTCTTGCAGTTTGAGGAACTTTCTTGCTATTCTGACGGAACTCTACGATTAATAAGAGCTGAACTGAATGAGAGACTCCAAGATTATGACGTCCTGAAGTTTGTAGAACTCAAGAAGAAGCCTCAGGAGATTCAAGATATTCGAGATGCAATAGAGCTTATTAATGATAGATTGCACATGCCCCAGGTAACTCGAAGATTCAATGTCATCCTTGGATTAAGAGAGTCTGATGAAAGAGCTTGTCATCTACCGTAGTTATTGATAAGGGGGAGAGTATTAGATTTGTAATTTCAATCCTGTGGGTTTATTTTGTCATAATTTATATTTAATTTATTTCCTTGTAATTGTCTTTTATTTATATGTAATCTTTATTTTGAGATAGAACGTTGAGGGGTATGTTGTGTAAACCCCTCAAAGTAGTCCTAGGTAACCTGTTGGGTGCAAATATAAATAGAGAAGAAAACAATTTATTGTAATATTTCAAGGGGTATTTTGTAAATACTATATAGTTGTAAATGTGTATAAAAAGATTCAGTATGTACAGTAGGTTAGGAGTAAGAATACGAACTAGAGAATAAGGAACTGATCAGGAGTGTCAAGCAAGAAAGCATATTCACTGTTCAAGAACCAAATGTACTATTCTCTTATTCTCAATATAATCATTCAGCAAGTTGTGATCAAGTTTGTTGTTCTTATTATTAAATCATATTTTTTGTTGTGGAATATTGAATTATCAATTGGTATCAGAGCCTAATATAGCTAAAATTTTGGGATTTCGAATCTAAAAGTTGAAAATTTGGAAGTCTGTTTTTTTTTTTTTTTTTGAAAACTCTCAAAATCAGAAAATCAATTGGGGTTTTTGATTCACCGGATGGATTGAAGTGATCTTTTGTCTATCGAGTATGATACTTTGTATATCAAGTTTGATACTCTGTATATTGAGTTTGATACTTTGTATATCGAGTTTGATCCTTTGTATATCGAGTTTGACCCTTTGTGTATCATGTTTGATCCTTTGTATATCGAGTTTGATCCTTCGTATATCGAGTTTGATCTTTTGTCTATTGAGTTTGATACTTTGTATATAGAATTTGATCTTTTGTCTATCGAGTTTGATACTTTGTATATCGAGTTTGATCCTTTGTATATCGAGTTTGATCCTTTTGTCTATCGAGTTTGATACTTAATTATTCGAGTTTCATTTTAATCATCCGAGTTTGATACTTATTCATTTGAGTTTCATCATTAATCATTCGAGTTTCATTCTAACTTTTGACAATATGACATTTGCTGCTTAAATTAGCCATAACTTTTCACTGAAACAACACTACGATGCCTACCTTACGTCAAATCGAAGCTTGAACTGAGATCTACGATTTCTTCAATTTGCAAAGCCGGTTCGGGTAATTTCGAGGCCTAATTCGACTCCAGAAAAAAGTTACGGGCATTTTTCTATAGAAAAGCTGAAATTTCAACGTCAAAAAGTCAATTCAGAGCTGATTTTCAACAAGTTATCATTCACAGATACATCTTTCAGAGCTTCAATCAGTAAATCACTTATATTTCCATAAAAGATCTTGGAAGTTTAATATGAACAATTCAAAATAGCAAATGATCATAATCAGTTTTTGAATCTTACAAAGCCTGAGCTGATTCCAAAACTTACTGAATCTGAACAGATTCGTAAGAGCAGTTATGATATTTTTGTTCAATTAAATACAGTTAAATATTTTGCTTTACATGATGTCAAAAAGTTGAAAGAACAAGTTTTAATTTTTTAAGAAAACCAGAAAGTATTGAATTCTGAGATTCATATGCTTAAATTAAGAATATTTGAATTATCGAAAGAACTTGAAGAATCTAAACAAAAGATTTTCAGAATGCAACTCAACTGAAATATCTTTTGCCTGAACGTTCTGATCTTTACAAGAAAGTTAAAGATCTTGAAGCAACACTTTCAAAGACAAATCATTCTGATCAAAATTATGTTTCAAACAATTCTGAAGAATTTTTTGCTCTTGAAAAGGAGTTTTCATTAACTAAAGAATTTTTTGAAAAGGAAAGAATTGAGTTCTTACTCAAAGAACAAGATTTCAAAGCGAAATCTAAATTGTTTGAAGATGAGCGAATGGTGTTCTTAATGAAAGAACAATCTTTCAAAACTGATTCCAATCATTTGATGATGTCAGAAATTCATATTTGGTCATCATCAAAGAATTAGAAGATCAAGTATTTCATCTTTATAAACAATTTAATGTTTCCCCTTCATCAAATAAATCAGAGTTTAAGGTTTCTTTGATTGTGTAAAAATAAAGTCGATCATTCTGATTTCTCTTCAGAAAGTGTTAAGAATCTAGCTTAACCTCTTAAGCTTGATTCAACTTTATATCTGAAACTCAAGTATCTTTTAAAGATAAACAAAGGCAAAGATAAAATAATTGAAAAACTTCCGGTCAAGATTTACCATGGTGAATCATCGAAATCAAAGTTTTCAAAAGTTTCTGAAAATACTGGTTATTCTTATCAGAAAACATCTTCACAAAAAAACACCAAGTATTATCAGAAACATGCAAGCACCGAACAGTTTTCAGAAAGAAGAGATTGCAAAATTCTTATCGTTCAAATTCAAGTTTCTTTTGTGAATCAGATATTCAATTTCAACATACAAAAAGAAATTTGCTTTCTCAGTTTGAGAGAGAAGATAAGAAATATATATTGCAATGGGTACCTAAACCTGTATTGAAATGGTTTCCTAAACCCATTTTGAAATGGGTACCCAAAAGTGCTAACAAGTCTGGATCCAAATCAGTTCGGATACCAAAAACATCTGCTGACTCCGATTATGCACCAAATTGTGTGATAGGCATAAATATCGCTTCTATGGTCTAACCGGATACGGAAGACATACCCAACGAGCAAACCATCTATAGTTCATGTGGGTGAGGGTTCTTTAGGTTTATTAGTTGGTCGAGCAGAGGTAAAATGGAAATTAAAGGGGTACATTGAAAGGAGATGGTGGTGCATCATATAATTCTTTCGCAATAAAGTTGACTGAATTTATTTCTCAAAAGTGAGCCGGACGGAGCTTAGTTGAAAATTTATGAGAACTGAGAGTTGAGAAAGGATTTGAAGAAAAGATAATCCTACCTACACTGTGACGGCTGGGTAAACCTCATAATCTATCAAGCCGTAGGTGACTTGATATTGAAAAAGACGTCATGGACCCAGTGACGCATGCACTTAACCCCACCAACCACTTAATTGTCTCTCAAAAGATTTATGTTTCAATAATCACGGAGATATAGCACATGTATATCAAAATATCATTTTGATATTATTGATATTGAAACTGTTGTAATCAATCCTACTAATCATCAGCACAATAATAATGATTTCGGTAATAATCCATGACAAATAGAATAAATAAACTTGATTTTTGTATGAATATTGAGAGAAGAAATGTCAGAGAAAAGAGGCAGCCACTTTTTCTATTTTTTTGGATAATGACAATTGTGATGGAAAACCCTAGGTGGGGTTTCCCTTACATCTTTTAATCAACTTTCATTAAATTACAAAAGAACCCCTTAACTTCTAAATTACTATAGTAAATTACAAACAAAAGGAAATACTAGATATAAATTAGGGATAATTGCGCAAAAAACCCCAAACTTGTCCGCTTTTTGTGATTAAAACCCCAAACCATTTTTCGTTGCATAGAAAACCCCGAACTAACTAAAAATCAGTAAATCAAGGTTTTATCGATGAGTAACGGGTTGAAACCGGTTATTAATCCTACGTGGACTGGTAAATAACCTACGTAGAATTATTTTTAATTTTTGAAACCGATTTCCAAGTATTACACATCATTTTTAACCACGTTGATAATTTTTAATCGTAATTTTTAAATGGAATTACCTCATCTACGAGCGTTAAAAATGATGTGTAATACTTGGAAATCGGATTCAACAATTAATATTTTTCTATGTAGGTTATTTACCAGTCCACGTAGGATTAATAACCGATTTCAACCAGTTACTCATTAATAAAACCATGATTTACTGATTTTTAGTTAGTTCGGGGTTTTCTTTGCAACGAAAAATGGTTTCGGGTTTTAATCACAAAAAGCGGACAAGTTTGGGGTTTTTTGCGCAATTATCCCTATAAATTACATAGAAATAAACTAACTAAATATTACAAAATAAATTCCACATGATCGAAATTTAATATCTAACACGAACAAGGAAGACATTTGCTTCGGTCTCTGACTTCATTTGATGCACATTGTGTCTAGAGCTGATTATATACACATTTAGGACACATTGAGTCTAAACAGTCTGTGTGACTATAAACTGCTAGTCCAAAGTGACTAAGTCGGAATAAAAAAGAGTGATTCTTTCATGATAAAGGATTTCACGATGACTATTTGGAAATCTTACCAGTGTTATAATCACGCTAGCGCTGATAGTAGGTCACATAGATTATGTATTTTGTGCAAACATGATTCCTATGTAGACCTGGACACTGTTACTTAAAAAATGAATGTGTTTCATTTTTCTCCAAATTGAAAAGCTTTGTTTGTTTTGATAGAAAAAGTATCAATTTGAGGGGAAGTGAGATATGTGTGTTCAAAATAAGGGGAGAGAATTTCATTTTATGGGGGAGAGAGAGAATTTGTAATTTTTCTAAATTGAAATTGTCATTGTAATTGTTGTTGTAATTCAGCTACTGTAAATGTAACACCACTCCCGATCACATAAATTCCATGTCATCGCAATACATAACTCGCAATATCGTATATCATCTACAACACATGTCACAGGATAATACGATCACTGATAATTAAAAACTATTGCACAAAAGGTTAATACAGTAATCGCAGTTCGATACCAACTACAACCCTGACTATCACACATACATACTGATTACAATTCTCAACGAAGCTATCACGAGCAGTCACAAAGATTTCCAAGCCCTGATCCAACGAACACAGCTACCGATTCTTTCTCTGATTCCCTGAACATGGTAGACTCGAATACGTAAGCACAGAAGCTCGTGAGTACGCGAGGGTTACACTCTGCACGATAAACACATAACACGCGTACACATAGCACATACACACATCACCAGCAATCAACAAGGTACTAAGGTATAAACACATAGCGTGAGATCCGCAGCCCTGCACACAATCACTGTGGGGAAACCTCCCCAGCTAACGTCCGTGTACACCAGTGGTTAGCGAAAACCCTGTAGCACGAACGTGAACCGGCTACAGGACCTGCCGTGTATACACGCCCCAAGGACTGCTAGGGACAGTCAACTCACGCGATCACTCATCGCGAATCACCGTCCGTATGGAACTCATCACGGACCCCTGGACTGGATCTCATCTCATGCACATATAACAAATAAGTGAGAATAGAATCATACATGCGCTCGCGTCCCTGTCTCATACACAGTACACCATACACATACACCATATTCGCAACACATTTATCACTCGCATAAGATCCCACGGTTTAGAAAAAGACTCGAGTACTCACCAGACTATCAGACACCCGTCTCAATCCCTGAACCCTAGGATCTCTGATCCGACTCGCCTCGCTGTCGACTCGTCCCTGTAGTCACACGGAATCCAACTGTCAATTCAGGCCCAACATATATAGAATGCAGACCCACACAATACTTTAACGGAACCGGACATGACAATTAATTCCAACCGAATCTCGAAACCCAGGAACACCCCAACCCAAAACAACCCCACCGGAACCCCAAATCCTAGCTCAAAACCCGAATGCCTCCGGTCTCTCGAGGACCGCTCAGGAGTCCTCGCACGTCGGCGCTGAACAGACTCCTCCTCCCTCTGAATGGCTATCTCCCGCTCCCTAATGTGGGCCATCTCCAATGCTTTGGAAAATGTAGGAGTCTGCCGCAGTCCCACGAACTCTCTAATATCTGCTTGCAGCCCATCAATAAACATATCGGCTTCCGCTGCTCCGTGTCGATATACTGAATAGCAAACTGGGAGTACTCATTAAACCATTCCACATACTGTTGTACCGTCATCTCACCCTGCTGTAGATGTAAGAACCGATGCTCCATCTCCCGTGTCTCGTCTCTCTGAATATACTGCAGCTCAAACATAGCTCGAAACTGGTCCCACGTCATCGCGTAAGCTGCAGAAGACGTCATTGCTGACTCTATGGACTTCCACCACTGGGAAGCCCCTCCCCGTAGCTGATAGGTCGCATATCCCACCATATCCCTTGGATCCACATGCGCGACTTGGAACACAACCTCTATCTCCCTTTCCTAGGCCATGGCAACTCCGGGCTCCCCACTGCCCCTATACTCAGGTGGGGCTCCTGTCATAAAGTCCTTAAAGGACCCATCCCTCTGTGTAGACGAAGAAGCCCTTGTCCCAGACTCTGTCCTCGTAGGCTGCATAGCCGGTCCCATACCCTGGCCCTGCTCACGCTGTTCCACATAAAATTCTGTCAAAACCTCTAACAGCTCTGATCTGCGAATGAACTCGTCGCCCGCCGGCTTTCCCGCACCGGATCCCTCGCCTTGATCTGCCATATCAATCTGCACAAACGGAAGCAATTAAGAACAACAGTCAAGTCACCCAGCGTTATACACTAAGCTAGGTCAATTAATTCCACTAAAATCAATCTCAAATAATCCCCCACAGATCGGAACAACGTTTAAGTTAAGCATCCACTAATGATACTCAGACTTCAAACCACTAGCTCTGATACCATCATTTAACACCCCTCCCGATCACACAAATGCCACGTCATCACAAATCATAAGCGGCAATATTGCATATCATCTATACAACACATGTCACAAGCTAATACGATCACTGATAATTAAAAACTTTTGCACAAAAGGTTAATACAGTAATCGCAGTTCAGTACCAACTACAACCCTGACTATCACACATACATACTGATTACAATTCTTAAGGAAGCTATCACGAGCAGTCACAAAGATTTCCAAGCCCTGATCCAAAGAACACAGCTACCGATTCTTTCACTGATTCTCTCAACATGGTAGAATCGAATACGTATGCTCGGAAGCTCGTGAGTACGGAAGGGTTAGACTCTGCACGATAAACACATAACACGCATACACATGTCACATACACACATCACCAGCAATTAACAAGGTACTAAGGTATGAACACATAGCATGAGATTCGCAGCCCTGCACACAATCACTGTGGGGACACCTCCCCGGCTAACGACCGTGTACACTGGTGGTTAGCGAAAACCTAGTAGCGCGAGCGTGAACCGGCTACAGGCCCTGTCGTGTATACACGCCCCAAGGACCATTAGGGACAGTCAACCCGCGCAATCAATAATAGCGGATCACTGTCTGTATGGTACTCATCACAGACCCCTGGACTGGATCTCATCTCATGCACATAAAACCCATAAGTGAGAATAGAATCATACCTGCGCTCGCGTCCCTGTCTCATACATAGTATACCATACACATACACAATATTCGCTACATATTTATGACTCAGAAAAGATCCTGCAGTTCAGAAAAGGACTCGAGTACTCACCTGACTATCAGACACCCGTCTCAATCCTTGGACCCTACGATCTTTGATCCGACTCGCCTCGTTGTCAACTCGTCCCTGTAGTCACACAGAATCCAACTGTCAATTCAGGCCCAACATATATAGGAAGAAGACCCAGACCTAATACTTTAATCGAACTGGACACGACTATTAATTCCAACCGAATCCCGAAACCCAGGCAAACCTCAACCCAAAACAACCAATAATCCTAGCTCAAAACCCGGCCCTAGGCGCCACCATTACGACCACTCTCCGACCCATCGCGGCCATGCCCGGCCAACCTAGTCGCGACCACGACTAGAGGATCGCGACCGTGACCCCTGCGATTGTCTTCTTCTTGCTTCGATTTTCATGGCTGACCAGGAGACTAACTCCTCTCCTAACTCGATTTCAGCCACAAGGAACTTATAAAATTATTACATAACTTCCCCCTATAGGCTTAAAAGCCATTTGCACTATCACATAACATATCACACAAATATCATAGATCAAAACCATAGGTCTCTTACCTTGAAACCCAAGAACACGATTGAAGAAGATGAAGATCGAATTCCAGCAACTCAATCTCAGTTTTGGAAAATTTCTTGATGCTGGGAAATGTCACATGCACACGCAATTGCTCAAACCTTTCAAATGAAGAAAGAAAGGAAAGGGGCCCGCCCGTATATACAGTTTTCATTTTTAGAAGCTCCGAACCCAATAACCCGGACCCGATATCACATTTTCACCATTCATATCCCCTTAACCATAATAAATCCACGAACTCGAATATATAATTAATCCACTAAATTAACGACTCGGTGACACGCATAACTCGTTCCCGACACGCATAAATCCACTACTCCGGACCCAATTGGACCATCAAATAATAATAAATTAAACATCCACTAAAATAATTACATGCAATTATATAGAAAACGGGATGTTACAGTAAATTCACTAATTCTACGTCTCTAAAGATTTTGCATGATGCTCATATTTTTTTATGATCATCATGAGGGGGATAAATGCTATAGTTCAGAGATAACTGCTGAGTAGTTTAAAGATATTGGCAACAAATGTTCAAGACAATTTTGATAACCTCAGAAGTTTTAAAGATGAAAGATGATATGTTGTCTATGATTAATCAAGGGAGAGAATCAAAAACTGTTCAGGATTAAAGGGGGAGAGTTTGCTCATAAGAAAATGGAAGATCAGAGAAGAAGAGATATGAAGATCAAATAGAGACATAGAAGAAGAAATTTCTATTTAAAGATTCAGAGATCATAGAGAAGAAAAGAAAAAAGGGTTAAAGTTCCTACTTTGAATTATATTTGTAAAACTGCTTTCATCTCTAAGGGAGAGATTGTTGGGTACAAATATAAATAGAGATGAATACAATTTATTGTAATATTTCAATGGGTATTTTGTAAATACTATATAGTCGTAAATGTGTATAAATAGATTCAGTATGTACAGTAGGTTAGGAGTAAGAATACGAACTAGAGAATAAGGAACTGATCAGGAGTGTCAAGAAAGAAAGCATATTCACTGTTCAAGAACCGAATGTAATATTCTCTTATTCTCAATATAAGCATTTAGCATGATGTGATCAAGTTTGTTGTTCTTATTGTTAAGTCATAATTGTTATTGTTGAATATTGAATTATCATAACATAGTGTTTTGTAACATTTTTCAAACTTTTACAATCTGAATATTCTAAAAAAAGTGGCGGTTGCACATGTTGTTGACTTTGATTAAGTTCAAACATTCTCATTTGTAGGTCACCACGTCTACAGATCTCATCTTGATGCGACGCCGTCAACGAGTGCGGTATCCTCGTTAGACACTAAACCGATCGATCATGCACGGAAACCAGAGCCGAACACAATGATAGCCGATGTAATAAACGACCCCACACAGTGTATTGCTCCTAGAAAAACTCTGTGAAAACTTTCTCGCTCGCACGTGCACTTGCAAATCTCTAATATTCGTAATACTCAAAGATCGTCAACTGAAACTAATTAGGTTCTATTTAAATCAGTTAAGTTCTAACAAAACCAGTTAAGTTCGTTTAGGCCCAAGCCCACGAACATGCCCAATACCCTACGAACTTAGCTTCACTAAGTTCGTCTCGGTTGGCTTAAGTTCGACGCCTAGCCTTAGAACTTATCTTCATTGTCTAGAACTTAACATCACAGTCTAGAACTTAATCATGCAAGTGTTGACATCAAACACAATTATCATTTAACACACATAACTTGTATTAATAAAGCCTCATCTATTATAAATGACTATCTATTACATATCTGGACTGCTATCATCACACAAAGGTGTACCAACAGACTCCCCCTTGACTATAGCTTCTAGAAAGTTATTCATTAGTCCACAGAACTAGGCTTATTCAAAACACTACCTGCATGAAGTCCCTACTCAACACAAACCTTTACAACTCTCTGATATTTCCTGCCATCGGATTTCTAGCCTTCATGATAGAAAATTGGCTAAACATGAAGCTTCTGCAGGTCATCCCTAGATAGGTTTATGATATGCAAGGGATCATATACTTTTAAAATTGCCTTTTCGTCTTGATCTTCCATTACTGCCTCGGCTGTCTCATTATAGACATACCACCACTTCATATTACTCAAAACATTCTATGGCATTGGCTTTAAAGGAACTTTCTTTAGGCATCTGACTGGTTTGTAGAACATCTTTATCCATGGCTTCCCAGTTAATGGATATATTCTTGATTCATCCATGACTCTCTTTCCTGACCTTGTCTTAATTCTATCGAACCTCCCAGACCGACCTTCTTTTCTGATAATTTTTGCTATCACTTCAACATATTGGTCGTCTCCTAGGTTGATCAAACTTTTCCATGCCAACTCCTTTACTTCACATTTAGGCAATGTATTAACGACTTTAAGTTTTCTCCTTAAATACTCAAGCCCATCTCTTCTTTTAAGAACAAAAAGCTGCAAATCCCTGTCAAAGAACCAACTACGAATGCCTCCTGATAGCTTTCCTGGACTTGGCAACCTTGTTTTCTCTTTCACTGCCAATTCTGTCTTTTACTCTTCCTTCTTGAACCAAAGGATCCTCTTTTCTTCTTTGGTCAGCTCCCTATCTGGCTTTTGAGATACATTATCATCCGATTCATCATTAAGTGTAGACTTTAGCATGTCTAGATCTATCGGATTCTTGTCTATATTAACATATTGCTCAGTAACTGGTTGCTTTTGTATAACAATCTTATCTGCTTTGTCTTCTTCATCCATCAATACTTCATCATCTAACTTCCAATCAGGAACTTCTTCTGGAACAAACTCACTTTCCTCAAGGTCTTCCTGATCCAAATCATTTTCAAAATCAAAGATCACATCCTCATCATCCAATCCAGCCAAGGCTCCTATCATTTCTTGTTGAATAAACTCTGAAGCTTCGGGATCCTTGCCTTTTCACTAATCGTCTCCTGAGCCTGATGATCCAGTCTCCCCCTGAACCTTAGCTTATTGAGCAGTCTCATGTGAAAGATCTGTTTGCTCACCATCCTTCTATTGAGCACCAAGGTCACCTCCTTCATCTTCTCTTTGTCTCCCCCTTAACTCATCACCCTTGCAACTACTCTCCCCCTGAGCTGCAAGATCTTTTAATATTTGCTCCACTAGGTTCTGAAGAGTTACAATCTTAGATTGCTGGGCAGTCACAGTGTGTTGCTGGGCAGCCACAGTTTGTTGTAGATAGGCATTCTGCTGCTCTAACTATGAGTTGTGGTGTTGAAGTTCGTAGACTTCCCTTGAGAGTTGGAGAATTTGGATTGTGTGGAGATAGACCTTAAATTTCAATTGCAAAAAGTTTTTGTCGTCTGATGGAGTGGATGTTGATGGAGTAGTGGTATATGTGGTTGAAGTTGATGGAGCGGCTGTTGATGTGGATGAAGCTTCTTGAGCTAGACGTTGGCGCTTGGCTCTTTGTCGCCTAGACACCAACGCCTGTTCTTCCAAAACATAATCTTCGTCTCCTTCATCTTCATCTCGAAGACTGAAAGCAGGACGAGTCATCTTTTGACGGCGTACAGCCAGCCAAGAACCATGTGTTTCAAACGTTGTTGAAGGACTGGCAGCGTACCTTAAGACTTCATCAGAATCAGAATCTGATTCTGAATCAGTGGTCAACACTACATCCCTTTCTGCTTGCTCCGGCTGGTAGTCCTCAATATCCTTGAAAGTATCTTTCACTTCAGTAGGCTGTTCCAAAATGTCATTAATAAGCTGCTCAGGTATGTTTTCCTGAGCTACCTCGCCCTGCGCAAAAATCTCTTCCAACGTCTGTAGTCTCGGGTCAGCCTGAGGTTCCAATGTAGACGCCTTAGCTGCCGTTGTCGTTGGTTATGGAGTTGGAACTTCCTGAGCAACCGGTGCTTACTGCGTCGGTGCCTGGTGTTGTGGTGCATCAACTTCCCATTCTTCAGCATTTGGGGCCACAAAATCTGGATCAATGATGGTTCTGAACAGCAGAGTCATTTGATGCCTCACCTGCTCGGCTCTCCTTGAATTGTGCGATTCGCCATCCGCAAAAATTCTCTTATCTATACCTGCCACTACAACTTGCTCTGGCAGCTGGGGAAGATTGGGCAAAATATGCCTTATTATCATCATTATAAATCACAGATACATCAAAAATATTTCTCTCGCAAAGAGAAAGAATAAGCCTGAGAAACTGTAAAGCTTATTATAGATCAACGAGATCATTCCAGACTGTAGCTTGGATATCATACTGTCACATCCAGCTTTCTTCGGTGCAAAGCACCCCATTATGACGTGCATGAGATATCTCCATTGGCTGATGACGCCACTTTTTATGTATGATTCCTTGGTTATATCCTGAGCATATCCCATTCTTTGAAAGGCCGCTTGCCTTATGGGTGCCGGGAATTCAATAGGGCCATCTTCTTGATCAACAGAGCCCAATTGCAGAATTGTCCTCAGATTATTAGCAGTAAACGAAGTCAGTTGCCCGCTGACTGTAGCCATCAAGATCGGAGGAACTACTGAGCTATCGACATGCTTTGATTGCCAGAATTGGCGAAAATATGGAAAAATGATTGTAGGATTATGCCTCAGAGCGTACGCGACCCTTGATTGAGTCAGAAACTCCAACATCTGCTGATACGGCTGAGCTTCAGCGGCATGGAGATCTACGGTCATGATCATATTGTGCTTATTGTAAAAGGCACGATCAGCCATTCCTACACATACAACAAACAGTTAAAATGTTAAAAATCAAGTTTGGAAAAATTTTAAGTTATTCGAACTTGATTAAATTAGAACAAACTTAATAACCTTCGAACTTACTTAAATTCGAATAAACAATGTCTGCGAACTTACTTAAGTTCGAACAGTCTGATGACCTTCGAACTTATTTAAATTCGAGAAACTCATTCGAACATGTCTGTCTTCGAACATGCAAATCTTTATAATTAAGTTCGAAGACCTGACAAATTCGAGACTTGTAGAACAAGTTCGAATCCTGTAGAACAAGTTCGAAGTCGGCATTTTAAACTTCAATCTCATGATTTAAACCTTTTTAGACTTAAATGACTAATGAATCTAGTCCTAATAGGTTCTAATAAAGTTTATTGAGGATTAATTTTAAGTTTCATAACCTAAAACTTTGTGATTTAGACCACCTAGTTTTTAGTTATTCTAAACTTAAAAATTTTCGAATTTAATGCCATTAACAGTCCCAAATAACACTCACTTAGTGATTGTTGATGAAAAGCGACTAAGTCTGTGTGTATGTTCGAGGAACTGTGGAAAGATTCGAGAAATGGTTCACAAAATCAAAAATGCGACAAGTTCGAATGAACGCTGGTAAGTTCAAGATCGCCCTTATAAGTCCGAGAAGAGTAAATTCGAGTGTAGGTGCATCAAAAGAACAATATTGACCTATTTATATTCACAGTGTTTCAAACTTATATTAAGTTCGTTTGTGACTTCAAACTTAATCCTAATTCGAACTTAATTGAAAATTTTGAAATTTTTTAAAACAAAATCCAACCTTTTCATTTGAAGGAAGTTTTTCAACTTTGCGAGACATTCACACTAAGCAACAGATTATCACGCAATTTTGTTTCTCCAACTAAAAAAACATCTTAGTAACTTTGACCTCGATCCTATTTATTTAAAACTGAATTAAAATAAAATAACATAAAATAAGATAAAATAAAATTAACTAAAAAGAAATGAAATTGCAATAATTTAAAGATAAAAGTACACAAACTGAATATTTTTGCGAGATAGTAAAAGAAGGTTCAATCAGATAGCGGTGTCAAACGCACTTTCAATATTGCACTTTCACACTTAGAAATTTTTATTCCTTTGGTTGTTTGTCGTGACATACATTCCAAGTCGATTGTGGGTATGTTTTCCCATTTAAACATTCAACACTTTGGTATTTCCTTTGGCCTTTTTATTTATCAAGAAACTACCTTATGTGTCTCATACTTAGACATACTTCTATGATCAAGGCAGACACACAATGATTATGACTTTTTGGTATTTGTGAATTAACTTTAAAAGGCAAACGTCGGACACAGGTCTGTATTTACATACAACAAAGTGTCTTAGTTTGTCTTAGAGTTATTCTCATGTTAGCAAGACAGCGGTGACAGGTCTGTACTCACGTACAACAAAGCGACTTGTTTTGACTTCCTTTACTTTACAAAACTTTTTCTTTCTTTTTTTAAGATGAATGTTGATGAAGCTATACATCCCCCAGATAAATTTGCATATCTCATTCATAGTTATTGTCTGTATGTCTCTAACATAGAAATTAAGACCTTTTGGTCATACATCCAAGTTAGTTACACCTATTACATTTTATTGATTATTTATTAGCTTTACGGAAAACCTTGATATATTATGCCTACAAACACATCAGACAAGAACATGTATATCACTTAGAGTTTAATCTTCCGTTGGAACTTTTACCAGTTTAATCAAGTTTTTCTCAGCACAGTCACGAATGAAATGATGCCTTATGTCTATGTGCTTAGTCAAACTGTGCTTAACTAGATTATTTGTTATGGCAATAGTAGACTGATTGTTTATCTTAATGGGAGTATGAGTATAAGTCAAACCGTAATGCTGCAATTGTTGTTGAATCCACAGAACCTGTGAACAGCAACTACCCGCAGCTACATACTCGGTCTCGCACGTTGATAAGGCTACTAAAGTTTGTTTCTTGCATTGCCAGGATACTAGTTTCCCTCTAAAGAATTGACAACCTCCAATTGTTGACTTTCTGTTCAAGCTACACCCTCCTTAGTCTGAATCCGTGTAAGCCTCCAATTCCAGATCTCCATCAACATGATACCAAAGTCCCAACTTCGGTTTCAACTTCATGTATCTCAGAATCCGCTTCACAGCTTTCATACGCATCTCCTTTGGGTTAGCTTGAAACCTAGCACAAATACAAACAACAAACATTATATCAGGTCTAGAAGCAATTAAATACATAAGTGACCCGATCATGGCCCGATATAAAGTCGGATCCACATTAGTATCACTATCTGAACCCGATCCAAGATTATGATTGACTTGTATCGGTGTACTGAAATGTGCCGTAAGCTTTGTTCCTTCCATCCCGAAGCGCTCTAAAATGTCATAGACATACTTCGTCTGATGAATAAACATTCCATCCTTTAGTTGTTCAACTTGTAAACTGAGAAAGAAGTTCAGCTCTCCCATCGCCGTCATCTCAAGCTTTAACTTCATAACCTTCTCAATATCTTTGCACATTTGTTCGTTTGACGACTCGAAGATGATGACGTCCACGTAAACATGTTCCAGTATAAAGTATTCACCTTTCCTCTTAACGAATATCGTACTATCAATTCTCCCCCTCTCAAACCCATTGTCTAAGAGGTGAGTAGATAGTGTCTCATACCAAGCCCTAGGTGCCTGATGTAATCCATACAAAGCCTTATCAAATCGATATACTCTGTCAGGAAACTTGGGATCAGTAAACCCTGGTGGTTGCTTGACATACAACAACTCCTTCACCTTGGCGTACAAGAAGGCACTCTTGACATCTAATAGATATACCTTGAACCTTTTGAAGGATGCGAATGCCAGAAACATTCGAATCGCCTCAAGCCTCGCCACTGGTGCAAACACTTCGCTATAGTCTATCACTTCATCCTGGTTGAACCCTTTTACCACGAGTCTTGCCTTGTTACGAGTAAATATGCCCCGATCATCCCGTTTTCACTTAAAGACCCATTTGGTCCCTATAGCAACTTCTCCTCGAGGCAAAGGCACTAACTCCCACACTTCAAGCTTTCAGAATTGTGAAAGTTCCTCTTGCATAGCTTCAACCCAAGAATTGTCTTCAGAGCCATTTGCACATTCTTTGGCTCTTCTTGCGAAATGAAACACGAGTATACACATGTGTGAAACGCCTCGGAGTCGTTGATCATCGATAACAACACTGTGTTACTATTCACACTACTCCTAGTTCTTACACCCGCATGTGGATTCCCTACGATGTCCTCAATTGGATGATCTTTATTTATTCTCGATGTCTCAATTTCATCTACTTGAAGATTATCTCCTAAATTTGATCATATCTCACCTATTGGGGGTATGACTTCATATGGAACAACTTCCTCCTTGTGATCACTATCTTTGGAGGTAGAATTACTTGTCTGATTCTCATCCATAGGTAACTCGGGTTTATTTTTTTTCTAGAGACCCATCTTATGTCGTTGTATTCTCAGTTGTTGTTGGAATGCTTGTATTTGGAAAACCTCTACCCTCGTCGTTGAGATTTAAGGTTGAGAAGTGGTTTTCCACAGTACCTTCATTTCCACTAAAAGGAATGTTAAATTATTCAAACACAGAGTCATATCAAATAACCATTATGGACCATTTTGGGGTTCATGTAAAATAACTTGTTACAACAATGTTAAACACAATTTCGACTGTACCATTTAATAACCCACTTGTTTGGTGAATTAGGAACATAACCTAGGAAGTATCCTTCGTCAGCCTTTTCACCAAACTTAGGTTGATGTTTTGTTTTCAATAAAGTACATGGCACCCCAAACCGTTCAAAGCCAGTTAAATTCGGCGGTCTTTTATACAGAACTTCATAACAAGTTTTGTTCAGTGATTTGACAGTAAGGACTCTGCTTAATACATGACAAGCAATATTCACTGTCGCCCCCCCAAAACATGGTAGGAAGCTTTGAATCCGAGAGCATAGTCCTTGCTGCATTAATAAAAGTCCTGTTCTTACATTCTGCCACCCCATTTTGTTGTGGCTCATAAGGTGCACTAAATTGATCCACTATGCCTTTAGTTAGACAATATACACCAATTACTGCATTCTTAAACTCTGTCCCGTTATCACTCCTGATACGTTTTACCCTTTTCCCGTATGAGTTTGCGACTTGGTCTAAGAACCCAATCAGTGTGCCTGTTGTCTCGTCCTTCGTACCTAGAAAGAAAACCCAAGAGAAACGTGAGTAATCATCAGTAATAACTAAACAGAACCAACTACCACGTATATTCCTTTTGTTGATTGGACCGAAGATCTGCATATGCAGTAAATCGAAGGTGCAAGCGATTGAGTTTTAAGTCTTTGACTTGTGTGACTTCTTATGTTGTTTTCCTTTCTTGCACGGTACACACTTGTCTTCAAACTGAAAACTCTTCAATGGAACACCTTGCTCAAGGCCATTTTACGTGATGAAGTTCATCTTCTTTAAGTGCAAGTGTGCCATGCGTCTGTGCCACAGTAGAGATTCGGACTCTGAAGCTTTAGATAATAGACAAATGGTGTCCATCGTTGAATATGCTACATTCATGTCAATCCTGTACAGATCATTCACCCTTGGAGCTCTCATCATAATCCACTCTTCAGGTATCTTGAATCCCGACTTTACACCTAACGCTTCTTTTTCAGTAAACATGACTGAGTTCTTCTTATCACAAATCTGTGAGACACTAATGAGATTGTGATCAAGTTTATCTACATGGTAGACTTGATCAAGAGTGATCTTCCCAGTAGTGACTACTCATGTTCCAGTGATATTTCCTCCCTTATTCCCAGCGAATGATCCAAACCCCTTGTTTCCACTAATGAAGTCCGTTAGTAGACTCCTATCCCTAGTCATGTGACGAGAGCAACCACTATCTACGAACCATTTGTTGTTAAGTCCTGTAGTTAACTCCTGCACATGAAAGAAAACAAGTTAGTTATTACGAGGAACCCAAGCCATAACTGACCTGGTAATACCATTCTCGTCCACATACTTGAACTCTTTCAAATACCCATTTCTCCTTTCAGGTGACTTGGGTTTTTGATTAAGAACCTGTTGTGGAGCTGAGTGATTAATGTTTACTCTTGGCCTTTGGGTTGACATTTTTTGTGGAGCCCTAGAATAATTTCTATTATAATGCATTTCATTGTTATATCCTTGGGCTCTTCCTAGTGTCTGATGTCTGTTAGGGGTATGTGACCTAATTGGGGTATAACTCCTCTTAGGTGTAGTACTCCTATAGCCAGGTTGTGGTCTTGACCTAGATTTACTAGGGACTCTATTCGGTGAATTAGTCCTAATCACTTCATGCGGTTAGACCAACACCAGTATTTGTTTAGCACCTACACGTGGTGTTGTATTCAAGTTCTTCTCAGTGTTTTGAGAACTACTTGTACTTGCAATTCTAGGTACTGATTTTAAGGCTGGTTGGTCAGGCTTCCCTACTATCGGTGTAGACTCTACTTTCTTATAGGGACAATTAGACGCAACGTGACCTTTCTTATGACATCTAAAGCAATACATTTTATCAATTGGCTTCTTATGGGTAACCTTTGACTTAGGTGTCTCACTAGTGTCATGTTCTTTTGGTTCAACTACAGTGCTTACAACCTCTTGATTGTTATCACTTACATTTTTTTGCCTCTTCTAGTTTGGTGTCACTAGCAGACCACACAAACTTAACTTTCTTAATCTTAGGGGTTGTGGTTGACACCTTAGTTGATGATACATTATTAGTTGCAGTTACAGTTTCTTCCTCTGATTCAACCGAGTTTGTGGTCTTATCCTGAGGTTGAGGCACATAGTTATTGTTGAATGGTGGAGGACTTTCCTGATAACCTAGTACCACTGGTTTCTTAGACTGTCTCTGAGCATCTAAGATTTTGCCTAGATTTAGGGATGAGTTCCTAAACTTTTCAAGTCTGCTATTGGCCTCTTCAACCTTAACTCTAGCTTCAGCTAGTTCTACATCCTTAAGGGTGATTTCTTTGGTCAATGATTCTACATGCTCATACATTAGTTCTAACCTGACACATTTTTCACTCAACTTATCTTTTAGAACTATCATATCCTGAGCATCCGCTTTCATCTTGGCCCTTAAATCTTCATTAATATCTAGAAGACTAGCATTGTCAGATTTTAATGATTGGAATTAAGCTGTCATGGTTGTATGAGTTTCTAGTACAAGATTTAATCTATCATTTAATGTAACACATAAAACGCATATGATGTAGAATAGTTAAGAGTTACCTTTTGGCGATCTGAATCCACGTTAGCCATTTGAGCTGCAAACTCTAGAGTGGTTTGCTCCTCAGATTTTTCCACCATCAAAGGAATTGAATCGGACTGCTGGGTGTCCTCCTTTTCTGTTTCAGCTCTTTAATCGGTCTCAGTTACCTCAGCCATAAAAGCTCTGGCATTTGACTCCGGATGAGTACTCCAGTCATATGTTCCATCTAGCCGTCTGTTAGAAGATTCGTTCGTTAACAGACCAGCTATCGCAGCTTGATTCCCTGAACTACAAAAATGTTGTCTACCCTGATTCTGATTCTGATAGTTCTCAACCTTTGGTCTCTGACGTTCTCTGGCAAAATGTCCAAATCCTTGACAACTGTAGCACTTTATCTTTGACTTGTCAAAACCAACGTTGTTACTCACACTCAGATTCCTACCCGTTCTCTCCATGAATCTCTTTACCCTTTGCGTTACCAGGGGTAGTTGCCTTTGTAGGTCTATCTTCTCTAAATCGTCTGGATCTACCTGATCGTAGTCCTCTTCCCACAGAGTTGGATCATTGATTTTACCTTGAACGCTATTGCCATATGCTGCTACCAACGAAGCTAGGAGATTTAAATGCTCCTCAGCTGATTTTGCACTCATTGGCATATTGGTAAAACCTTGAGAGGTTGATATTAAGTGTAATGGTTTTTCTTCCGGTTTAGAAAACCCTAAGAAAGCTTTACTACCAGATTCTTCAGCTTCAACTGGTATTGACTCTTCTCTAGAAAAGAATGTTGTGGCCCCTGACTTTAGTTCACTAGAATTTGATGTCTTTGACTTCCCGAAGTACATTTCAGGATCCTGTACTTGATCAAATTCCCTTTTCCTTCTTCTGTAACTTAAAGTTGTAGGCCCTTAACGTTCCAATGCCTTCTTCCAGAGTGAGAGTTTCAAACTTTTCTTCATCGTGCTTAATCAGGGCAGTGTACATCTCCCACTTAGCTGGTAAAGCATCCAGAAGCTTCTCTATCTTTTCTGTTTCTTGATACTCAACAATGTGATTATCAAGTTCATTCAACAGATGGTAGAATCTAGTAATCGTTTCATCTAAGGTCTCATTCTTCAGCGCATTAAATATCGCAAATTGCTGCTTTAACATCTCCGTCCTCCCCTTTCTTACCCTGGGATTTCCCTCACACCTCTTATCTAGAGCTTCCCAAAGCTCTTTAAACGTTCTGTGATTTCTAAGCGTGTGTAGAATCTCCTGAGCTAGTGCCATTCTAATTGACGAAAAAGCTCGGTTCTTAGCCTCATAAATATTTTTGTCGTCATCTTTCATATTCTGATACGTCAAAACTTTTAATCGACCCTCAAGCTCTTGTGTTGGGGGAACGTATCCTTTGTTTATGCATATGCACATACTCATATCGTTAAATCTCACGAACTCTGCAAATCTGTCCATCCACCAGTAATGATCTTCTAACTTTATCAGCTTGGGCAGGGAGTTAGCTTTGCCTACTTCATGGTCCATTTCCATAAACTTATGCAAACTCGACATTCTTTTAAAACTTTTTGTTTTCGAACTTAAACAATTTATTTTAAAAATAAATTCAAAGCAAATCTTACGGACTTAATTAAGTTCGTATAATTTTAATTTTAATTTCGTTTTGTAAATTAAATTCGAATTGTGTTAAGTTCAAAATCAACAAGTTCGAGAAACCCCAATCATTCTGACAAGTTTGAACCAACTCAAGTTCGAGAAACCCTAAAATTTCTGACAAGTTCGAACCAAAACAATTTCGAATTCCAACCAAGTTCGAGACCTAACAAATTCGAATGCCAGACAAGTTCGAATTCCCTGACAAGTTCGAACCAAATCAACTTCGAGAAACCCTAAATCAAGTTCGTGAGGAGCATATTCTGACAAGTTCGAAGAACACTAATACACCCCTTATGTTCGAGCGCCGCAAGTTCGAGAAAAGGCCAAAAATTCGATTTTTTCAAAATTTCAGATTAAACCAATGTGTTTAAGATTAAATACACTGATTTCGACTGAAAAGATGAACTAATATGAACTTTGTCCAGTAAACTTGCTCGTAGAAATCTGAAAACTTCGAAAATACATGACTTATCCAAGAAAAACGTCAAGAAACCTTATGAACGTTCACCAAATGCGAAGAACACTCACGACGGCTCTGATACCACTTGTAAGGTCACCACGTGTACGGATCTGATCTTGACGCGACGCCGTCTAACGAGTGCGGTATCCTCGTCAGACGCTTAACGGATCGATCACGCACGGTAACCGTAGCCGAACACAATGATAGTTGATGTAATAAACAACCCCACACGGTGTATTGCTCCTAGAAAAACTCTCTGAAAACTTTCTAGCTCGCACGTGCACTTGCAAAGCTCTAAAAATCGTAATACTCAAAGATCGTCAATCGAAACTAATTAAGTTCTAATTAATTCAGTTAAGTTCTAACAAAACCAGTTAAGTTCGTTTAGGCCCAAGCCCACGAACATTTCCAATACCCTACGAACTTAGCTTAAGTTCAAGGCCTAGCCTTAGAACTTCTCTTCATAGTTTAGAACTTAACATCACAGTCTAGAACTTAACATCTCAGTCTAGAACTTAACATCACAGTCTAGAACATACTCATGCAAGTGTAGACATCATACACAATTATGATTTAAACACACATAACTTGTATTAATAAAGCCTCATCTAATATAAATGACCATCTATTACATATATAGACTGCTATCATCACACAGGGTGCACCAACATCATTGTTTTCTTGCATGAATCAGTCGAATATCCTACAGATTCTTGTGTGAGTGCATATAACTAGTTTGGGACCACAACAATAGGAAGTGGTTACCAAAACCTATGTATTGGTGGGTACCAAAGAGCTCAATGCTTGGATCTAAATCTGTTTGGATACCAAAGAAATCTTAATTTTGCAAGAATGCTTTTCATACATGATAGTACAAAACCCGATCTACATTGATATAGCTTCTACTCACAACAGAGAAGAACTCGTACCTCATGCAAGTGGTTTCCATATAACTTCTAACTCAAACACATGCAAAGTACAAAATGGCTTCCATATACTAAAGACTGAAACATGAGATTTTGCAACAAAGGCTTTTTTAGGCATAAAAAGGTCTCAGTCAAACCTGTTTTACATCTTAGGAGGAGATCTTTGATTAAACCTATTAGAGACACTTGGGAGAGATTGTTAGCCTATTTAATGTCTCAACCAAACCTTGTATGGATTGGCAATACTAAGTCTAAGTTTGCTTTACACTTATACATAAGTTAAATACTGGTAGTTTGTCAAAACTGTCTTCATCAGTTGAATAGGTTTGACAGTGTTTGTCTAAGCTATTCGTATCGTTGGACAGGTTTTATATAATAATTGATTTGTCCTTTGTGAACAGAGCCTATTCTTTGTGAACATGTTTAACACTCATTGGAATTCGTTTCCTAGTCATCATGTAATATTTTGATCCATGGGATCAGCCTCAAGATTCAAAGACAAAGGGGAAAATTAGAACTGCTACACTTCTGCCAAAGATGAATAGTTACATGAAGACAAAGAAATAATCAGAAATTGATGACAGATAGAGGTGTACATTAGTCGGATCATGTCCGAACCGGATCGGTATTGATCTGGTCTGGTTTTTCTACAAAAAAAAATGGTTTTTTTTAAAACTAGATCGGTTCCAAACCTGTTTTTACTGTAACAATTATAACCTGTATAACCGGTTCCGGATAGAAAAAACTGGATTTTTGTAAAACTGGTTTAAAGAAAACCGATTTTTTAAAATTATTTTCAGATTTTTTTTTGGGCTTCTTATATTATTTTTTTGGGCTACTTTTCTATTTCTTTTGGGCTTCTTTTATTTATTTTTTTGGGCTTAAGAGTTAAGAAAACTAAAACTATTAATCAAATACAATTATAAATTTATATCAAACACACCATGTTTTTTATAATTATAATTAGAAATAATTAATTATAAAATAAGTTAAACTCTAATTTTACATCAATCGAATATATTTTTATATTATATTTGATTATAAATACATAAAAACTTTAAAACCATTAAAATTCAAATTACAACAACTAAAAATTCAAACTACAACAATTAATAATTGAAATTACAACAATTAATAATTCGAATTACTTTAAATAAAAATACAAATCTTTGCCATTTTGTTTTATCTTTTCTTTTAATCATACACATTTTGGTATTCAGGTTCACAATCATCATCATCTTCGTTATCTTCTACGTTTTGTGGGGATATTCGAAGTTCGACTTCTTCGTTGTGTATATTTGCTTCCAAGTCCACATCGATTGCATCTTCAAGAGTCGTCACATTTTGTTTCCGAGCCTCTCCATCCAAATAATCCTTCAAAAAAATGCAACATTCTACTATGTAAGGTCTACCACTGCAAGATCTATCTAGACGCGGATCCGTTAACGAGTGCGGAATCCTCGTTGATGGTCAGACGGACAACTCTCAACCAACGGAAACACGGAGACTATTAGACGCTGAACGAACGACACACGAACGATCCTACGTACTAATTCTCTCCGAAACGGGACTCACCAAGCTGATAAACTCGAGATCGCCTCTTGCTCAATTCCTCACGAATTCTGCAAAAAGTCCCTTAATCATTCGAGTCTATCCCTAATTATAGGCCCTGATTCGAGTCTGTTGTGGGCCAACCTCGAATCTGGCCTAAGGCCCATTCGAATCTGTCCATCTGACAGATTCGAATCTAGCCTATTCGAATCTAAGGACTCATTCGAATCTATCACAGATTCGAATGTATCCTTTTATGCAATTCGAATCTAGCCTTTGACATATATAACTAAGTGTTTGAAACTTATGTTTTAACTTATGCTTGAGTTAATCTTTGACCTTTATGTTTGAACTTCTTGTAATATGTTACATCAAGTTCAAACACACAATCAATAACAGACAAACACATATTAAACATATATATCAAAATACTTGGTTAATACTCAGAATATTACCTAAACAATAATGCAGATCGATTAGACTGCTATCGTCACACAGGGTGTACCAACATACTAACTCCGGACTTAGTCTCGATCTCCGGACGGTTAGTAAATCACAGGCCATGGCTGCTAGACCCGGAAAAATTGGTTCATTTTCTTTCCATCATGCCAAAATATCAAAGTTTTCAAAATCTTCATACGTCATTTTTGATATAAAATCACTAGATATATAGTTTCCTAATCGCTACTCGGTGTAGAAGGACGTTCTCATTTCGATTGAGAATTCAAAAGAGTGTTAAAAAGCGATATTCCACTTGCACCTCTACTAGATGATTCCTCTATTTTCATTTGTTCGTGTGTTACACTACTCGTACCGTATTTTTATAAATAAATATCGAATAACTCTCAAAAATATTTGTTAAAATAGTTTACTTGGTGTTGGAAAAAATTGAGTTGATCTTCATCTTTATGTAAACCAAAACCATATGCAATACTTTCGATTAATGTTTCAACAGCACCAACATTTAACGTCAGGTTTAAAGAGGCAGCACAAGTAAACACGAGTGGTATTTCCTTAAATATTTTAAAAGTTTTTCTTTCATTGCGTTGCCAATATTTTGGAAAACTTCATTCTCAAATTCAAAATCATTTAGTTTAGAAGCCAACAAATAACTTTGATTTAGTATCAAAGGGCTAGTCGGGTAATAAACATCGGCTAAGAAAAGTTGTTGTGTCTTTAAAAAGCTTTAACAAATCGGTTATTTTCGCAATAATTTTACAATCCGAACCCGCATAAATGTTTGGGACGTAGCCCTTCTCGTAAAGGAGATTGTGAAACAGTGACAACGTTTTCCTTTGCCTTAACGCAGAATGCATCATCATCCACATCGAGTTCTTATGAGTACAATCTAAATTAGCACCTAAAGCTTTTTTGTTAACTGGATTACAATAATATTTATATGCATTTTGTCTTTCGTTGTTGTAACCAAAAACTGATTTTAACATCGCTTTAAATTTCAATATAATCGGTTTAATCCACCTCCAACCCAACTTGCACAGATAAATTTATAATGTGTGCAACGCAAAACGAGTATGAAAAAATACGTCATCTAAAATAGGTGATAATAATAATTTTAATATCGGAATCACGTCTGTATTATTCGACGCATTATCAAAAGAAATAGAAAAAACTTTCTTTTCTAATTTATAAAGACAATTCACCCTTTTCAAAAGTGCTAATAAATTTGCACCTGTCTGTGGTTCGCCAAATAATGCAAACGCAATTGTTCTTTTCATCAATTTACAATTTTGGTATCCAACCAATGTGCCGTAACGGCTAAAAAAGAATTTCCGGTGTTGTCAGGAGTCCAAACGTCGCCAGTTAACGAAACACAATAATTATTATCTTCAAAAGCCAAAATCATTTATTCCCTCACAACACGTGATATTTTTAAAGCAATTCTACGAAGGGTAGTACGACTTGCTTGAGTATAACAATGTTGCATCAATTGTTGAATTGTAGCCATTAAATCCACATCATCAAAGTGAACGAATGTCAAAGCTTTTGTAATCACGATCTTTGTAAATGCTTCCCGTAATTTGTCATTGCCGTACATGAAAACGTCGCCTTGTGGGATAACGTTCGGTTGACTCGGATAGGGTCTCATGCGAAGTACTTTTCATGATTTCGTAATATGGTTTTTCAACGTCGTGTTTCCCTCGGGTGCAAAGAACTTTTGTTGAAGTTTTCAAGGAGCCTTTTCTCGTTTAACATTTAACATAAATCGTAATGTTCCCAAATATCTTTATTTCGTTTATTTTCAAGCACTCTCATAACTTCAACATTTCCCCCGACCGAAGATTGTCCGGTAGTATCTTGGGTACTAGGCATGAAAAAAGAAACGATGAAAGAACGAGTGACTTTCTAATGACATTACGACAGTCGTATTTTCGAATAAATGAGAGTTGGGTGTGTTTCGAATGTGAGGTGATCATCAAAAAACATCCCCAACTATATATAGAACCATTTAGTGGCAAAATGGTGATTTTTTGGCACAAAAAAGGGTCATAGAACGGCTATATTCCTCCCAACGTTAATAAGCAACTGCTCTTTTTTAAATATCAAAATCGGATCCAAAATCGGATAAAATCCGGTTTTAGAACCAATTAAAAAAAACAGGATAAAAGTCCTGTATACAATCCGGTTTTATATAAAAATGTTGATTCAGTTTAAAAACCAGATAAAATAACCGGTTTGGAAAAAAATATGGTTTGACTATAACCGATTTTGGATCAGATTCGAATATAGATTAGATATTTGGATTTTTTGGCACCTCTAGTGATAGACCATTTCTTACATCCAAACGGCCTTACAAAGAAGAATAAAGCTTATGTGATGACTTTCTCTATTGGGATAAAGCTAAAAGCAACAGAGCTAAAAGGAAATGACAAAGATTCTACAACAAGAAGACAAAGTAACTTTTCTCATTCTTATCCTGCTGCAGAAAAGTAAGCTTGTCTGTTTGTGAGACATTCTCACCTTTCTCTACAACCAATGAAGAAGCTTCACAAGGATCCTCTCAGGCATTATAAAAGGGAAGCTTCCAAGGTGAGAGAAACGAACTGAAGGCAAAGAGAGTCTGTTTCTCATGCATGCACGTTCTTACTTCAACTTAAATAAAAAGCTAGTGTGTCTAAGCTGTTCTTAGTGAATTACTCTTCAAACCTATTCAGTATTCCCAAATCTGTATAGTTGTGTCTTGTAACTACTTTGACTGTGTCTTAGACTAGAGTGATCTGTGGCTCATTTGTGTCATCTCATTTTGGATCTTTCTGCAATCTAAACTTGTTTGTAAACTTCATGCTTGTTAATTCAAACATTGAGAAAAATCTGTGTGATTTGTTTTAGCCTGTGTTCAACACCCCCTACCATCTACATTCTCTCTTGAGAAACTTGTGATAACTTTTGGGACCTACAACTGGTATCATAATAGTTAAAGTGTATGTTAACTATAGATATCTCATATTACTTCCCATATTCCCACCATGGACAACACTATCTCAAATACCTCCTCATGTTACTATGATAATGGCTCTATGGCCTAGCCTCCCAAGTTCAACCATCAAAACTTCTCTAGCTGGAAGTGTTGGATGATTCACTATCTGGAAAACTTGGATGTTCAACTTCCAGAATTTGTAATGGAATGTCCTTATGTACCAACCTCTGTTACAACCATCACCCATATCACTAAAGTTGTTGTTCCTCAAGTAAGCATTATTGAGAAAACAAGAGCTCAATGTTTTGAAGAGGAAGATATTAATTGCTCGCGATGCAAAAGCAAGGAACAACCTCGTGATATCTCTACCTGATAATGTCTTCAAACAAGTGGAAAAGCTGAATACAACCAAGGAAATGTGGGACAAATTTGTACAATCAATGATGGTTCCACTATCACTATGGATAACAGGATTAAGAATCTTGTTAAACAATATGACTAGTTCTTTGCAAAGTCAAAGGAGAGTCTTACTGAAACTATTTAACATAGTTGACTGTGTATTATTCATGTGCATTTTAGTTGTTCTTAAAGGGTTAAAACCATGAAAAAGAGTACCACTAAGATTAAGTGTTTTGCAGGTTCAACGAAGCAGAAAGAGAACAATTCAAGAGCTTTACGTTCAAACAACCTCTAGGAGTTCTAGCAACTGTCTCAGACGCTAATTGGAAATTAAAAGAAAGGAGATCAGCAATTGAGCATAGAGGTAAGCGCTTGCAGCGCTTAAGCTGGTTGGAAACGTATATAGGAGGAAAGTCGAACGTGGAATGGAGGATGGTTATAGAGAAGATAAAAGAAAAGGAAGGCTTATATCTAGGACACACGGAGATTTTGGAAAAAACCACAAAGAAATTACGGTTACGAAGAGAAACATGAGAGAACTCTAGTGAGAAAGAAGAAAGTGAGAAACAGAGGGTAAAGAACTAGTAGAGCAGTTTGCATTGAATGGTTGAGGCTATATTGTTAATGCATGTAATTGGTGTAATCATGAGCATGTCCTGCTAGACTTTTCAATGTAATTGCCTTTTGTGTGTTAGTTTAGTACTACTGACTGTTCATATTGGGATTTGACTACGTTAGTTTTAAGGGTTGTGGATTACTATCATATTGTTCTTTTGATATTTATGCATTTAGCAGTTTATTGCCACTTCACTAGTTATTCTCATATTGTTTACAAGGCAAAAGAATTGGTAGATTAATATAGACTGCATAACTTAGTGCATGTTCTTCATGGAATCTTAAGGATAGATGAAAGCAATACCTCATAGGCGTTAAAGCAGCACTTGATGTAACACTGAAAGGCAATTATCTTCTCTCATCACATTCTTCTAAAACTTTTTTTTGTCCTTGTTGGAGAAATTAAATTGTTTTATTATTTAAGAAGGCACAATGAGTATATAACCAATCATTGCAAATAAACATGACAGATTAATAACCAATTGCTTCTTGTGGATTCGATCCTACTTACTCTATCTATATATTGTTGGTGATGTAATTTGATGCTTAGACAACGAAGATGTCAAATGGCGTCGTTGTTGGGGTGTAATTGTGCTTGTTAGTTTTAGCTTAGTTTAGTTGCATTTGTATTAAATTTATGTTATTTAATATTCTATATTTTTAGAAGTACAATCTTCACTACATTTGCTTGTTTCAGATACATGCACACGTTACTCTGGCCGAGAATCATGTTTGACATTTGATTCAGAAGTTGAATTAACTTCAAGGTCTGCTAGAGGGATGAAGAGGAAGAAATTAAGTACTCCTAGATAGTTCATCTTCAAGTAAACCAGAGAGAGATTATTGATTTTGATTTGGAGCAGGAGATGGAGATGGAAGAAGAAAGGCGTCCAGTGGAGTCCCACTTCGGACCTGGTGATTTACCAGATCCATCTCCTATTCAATATCTAGAGATTGAGGATGAGCCAGAGATTCGCACCCACTTATTCAGCATCATACCAAATTTTCATGGAGCAAAGAGCGAGGAGCCATATGATCACCTGGCTGAATTATCTACAACTTAAAAGGCTAATAGAGTGTAGAGGATGACTGTTGATGCACTAAAGTTGAGACTTTTTCCTTTCTCACTAGAAGATAAAGAAAACCATTGGTTTAACTCACTGCCTACCAATAGTATACACACATAGGAAGAGATGAAAACAACATTCTTGAACTAGTTTTACTCAATCAGTAAGACCCTTGTATGAGTAAGACCTCTAAGAAGAGGAACAATATCACTAGCTTTCATCAAAACCATGGGGAGCAATTTCATTAGGCATTTGAGCAGTTGAATGAGATGATGAGAGCTTGTCCACATTATGAAGTGCCTGAATGGATGTTATTTAAGAACTTCTTTGATGGGATTAATCAGGAAAGCCCCAATATGATCATAGTTGCATCAAGTGGAACTTTCTTAGTTAAGGAGCATGATGAAGCTTGGGTTAGCCCAATTGGCTTAGGGGTCACAGGTATGAGCAGGAACTGATACCCCTCTTGGAGTTCAAGTATTAGGAACTGATAATGCTTGGAAAATGGATATTGCCTCTGATATGGAAACTCTGAGTATGAAAATGGATGCATTGATGAAGAGAACATCAGCCATGTGTGTTACTTGTAGTGAAAAAACTCACTCATCATACTGTTGCGTATGTGTATATGATGTACAAGCTATTGAGCTTGTTGGGTTTAGACCAAGGCATGATCGTTTGATCCTTATGCTGAGACATACAACCCTGGGTGGAGGCGTCATCCCAACTTTCGTTGGATGGATGACCAAGGAGGTGATGATTACCCAAGGCCAAAACCTGAGTAGAATTGTAGGCAGCACCAAAGCAAAGGGTATTTTGTAACAACTGAATATTTAATTTCTGATTTTTAGTTAATAATGTAATTTAATTACGTTATCTGTATTTCAATTTAATTAAGTAATGAATTATTTAATTAAGTTAAATTATATGTTAGTGATGATAAAATAAAGATGAAATCTTTATTTAAAGAAATCAAATGTGGAGGGACTAAAAGTGTCAAAATCTGTAAGTTGTGAAATAAAATACACCAAGTCTTTCATTTCACCATTTTCATCACTTCTCATATTCAAAGCTCTCTCGCACTCTCTCTCTCTCTCTCCCTACAATCTGCTGAAAATCAAAATTTGGAAGGGAAATTCGTGGGTTTATTTGAAAATTAGCAAGAATCAAGTGGAAATACAGGTAAGAAACTAATTTCCAAGCTTTAGTCTTTATTTTGAGAGTTTAAAATGGATAACTTTGGATTTTTAAATATGAATAATTGATGTTGCATGTTTGTAATATCAGTTGGAAATCATATATTGAAGTCTTTAGAAGTTACAGAAACGAAAATCGTTGATTAAATCGTCCAAATAGGTAAGAAATCTGACTTTTTATAAAGTTTTGTGTTCTTGAGAATAATCCAATATTTTGGATTATTCTGGACGATTTAACATGTTTATGATGGGGAAAATAGTGTAGAAACACCCTAATAATGTTAAAATAACATAAGATTTAATTTCATGTTAATAAAAATGAGTTTGGCAAAAGTTTTGGTACAAACTTGTTTGTGCTGTTGGTCGACTCGGCGAGTCGCATGAGGTGACTCGGCGAGTCGCCAAGAACATTAAGAAACTGGAAAATTTCTAAAGTGTTGGATCCGAACTCGAATGAGACTCGAATTTCAGATGCGACCCGACTTAGGATGGACCCTAATCTCGGATGGGTGAAATCTCAGTTCAAGATTTTGGAATACTTCTCGGATGCATAAGAAATCTGGATGTGGGAAATTGTGGCCAATAAACAAACTTTTGAATATCTTTTGTGACTCATTATAATATATAAATTGATGTCAATACACCCATCTATAATTAAAATATGAAATACATATATGTGAGATTTTGGCATAAAGTACATTTGAAAATATATTATGGATTATCAGAATCAATTCAATACAAATTCAACGCTGAATAATGATTCAACTTAGTTTGATATGATATGATAAGTTATGAAAGCTATAAAGTTAACGTTCTTGCAAATAAAAAACTCTGGACAGGTTCAGAATTATCTGAACAAAGTATTAAATTTTAAAAGTTACTGAAAGTGGGTCAGAGTTTGTAAATCCAAGCCAAAGTCCAGAAAGTGAAAGTCCAAAGATTTAAATCCTGTGATAACTCAGGTGGTGGAGAAATCCGCTTGATAAAGTCAACAGCGCAGATTAATTCAGGATAAACTGTGAGTTATAGATATTCAGTTTTACATGTTAGATTCCGGTTGAGACATATCGTTGTTGGTAGTTTATTTTGGCATTCACTTATGCTCAGCAGGATTGTGACCTGTGCTCATCATGGTTCGGTGATGCCCTGTGGATCATGATGGCTATTTGACATATCACTCTGCATACATTGTACTTACAGTTCATTTCAGTTATTGTTATAAGTTGATATTGCCATCGTGATTTTGCTTATTATGTTTTTCATCAGTGCTCGTATCCTTGATATATTGAATTTAGCTTAGCATATTTAGCACTTTCGGTCTATTGTTCTAGACTTTGCTATGTCACCAGTTCTATTGAACTTGGTATTGATTACTCTGATGCTCCCCCACGAAGTGTACTGGTAGGTAGCCCAGTATTGAGTGGATAGCTTCCACTAAAACTGTGAGCATGGCCTGGACATCATCCTGTTCTTATAAACTATGTCTCAGTCTTGCGTGGTTGTGGTGGCAGTCAAGTTATATCACGCTATACCCACATTCCGCCTTATTGTAATGTATGTAATCTGATAAATCTTTGATCTCACTAAGCCTTGCTTATAGTTGTTGTTAAACCTGTTTAAAGGAAAAGACAATGGAAAAGTACCTGCCGGACCTAGTTTTTAGGTCTGCCAAGATCAACTTGAAGTTTTCATAGACGACTACTCAAACAACCCTTTTGGTACAGATTTGCAGATAAATGTGGTGGTTTTCGATAGTTTTGTTATGATTGTATGTGGATATGTATTAGACTACTATTGTACCCCTTTATAAGTTTTATTTGAACACTGTAATTCGTACTAAAAATGTATTAAACTTATCTTAAATGTTTGTACTGTAATTCTAATTCTGCAACTTAAATACTCTATCTTAGTTATGACCGATATCGTATTGCATAATGGTGGGACCTAGACGCTGAGGACTGCCCCGTAAGGGGAGGTCTTCACTGGATGGTATCAGAGCCCATAGTTTGAGTGAATCAAGTATTATGTGGGTAATACTTGATCTCAAAATGAAGCAATACACAAGTATCAATCATTTAGGTGGCTTGAATTGAGATAGGATGTACAGACTATTAGGATGGGAATAAGGGTACATAACTCTAAGTCTATATAAACTGATAGTTAGATGATTTTTATTTTCAGTAAAGATGTCAGGATTTGGTGATATCGCTAAGAAAATGACTCCAACAAATGTTTGAGATGGTACAACAACTGTTAGCCCAACAATCTGAACAACAGAATAAGAATATATAAGAACAGTTTCAGGCCAGAGATGAGGGTGAAGCTAAAAGACGTGCAGATAAGAAAATCAAAAGAAAAGATAAACGAGTCCAAAACGATGAATCTTATTCTGATAGGTCTGTTCCTGATGCCCAAATAGAACAACCGAAAGGCTGTAGGTTTAAAGATTTTTAAGCAAGCGGTGCCCTGAACTTTGAGGGTACAACAAACCCAATACAGGCTTTGGACTGGATAAGCCATACTAAAGAAATCTTCAGTATCTCCGATTGCCTAGATTCAAAGAAAGTAAGTTATGCTACTGCTCTGTTTGTCGGTGCTGCTCGTGCCTGGTGGAAGACAAATAAAAGTATTTATGGTGAGGAGGTCATCCAGACGTTAGAATGGGACCAATTTCTTTACATGCTTCACGCAAAGTACTATCCTGCTGACCAACAAGACAAAATGGAGATCTAATTGAAGCAGTTAACTCAGGGAACCAAGCAAGAAGACGAGTATGAGCACGAATTCTCGCGGCTCTGTGGCTATTCTTCGTATCAAGTAGCCACCAACGAAAGAAAGATGAACCGATTTCGTTGAGGTCTTAACCCAAGATATAGACACCCTATGAGCGCGATGAAGTATAAAAGTTATTTGGAGATGGTAGAAGCGGCAAGGCAAATACAGAGGGAATACTTAGAGTATGGTGATCAACTTTATGTTCCACAGACAAACCCGACAATTCCCTCTCCTCCAAAGAAGAAATGATACGGCAAATTCTTTAAACCCAATCAAACAAAGTCTCCACAATCCCAACAATCTCAATAGTATAGCTCGCCTTAGAAAGCTCAAGCCTATGCTCTCACGAATGAACCGCGATATTGCAACTGATGTAGGAAATCCCATATGGGGCAGTGCAATCCTGATGACGTGACCTGTTATGTGTGTAGTAAGATCGGCCACAGTAGTGAGGAGTATCCCCAGCGGGGCCTTGGATGCGCAAAGTGTGGGAAACATGGACACTTTATGTATCAGTGTCAGAGTGGATGCTGAAGCCAATCACAATCATAAGCGGTTGTTCTACGATGAAGAGTTCGGTTGCAACTCCAACTACAATGACTCGAGCATTTCAAACTACAGCGGAGGAAGCAAAAGAAACTCCAGATGTGGTTACTAGTATGTTCTTATTAAATTCTATACTTGCTCGCGTACTATTTGATTCCGGTGTAAGTCGTTCATACATATCGACTACTTTTACTCGAAGATTGTCTAAATCTCGTTCAAAGCTTCTGGTTATACTTGATATAGAGACGACCAGTAACAATTATGTTATGGATGATTCTGTGTTTCGAAACTGCACTCTACTTGTCAACAATATTGTATCCAACCTCGATCTTATTCTGATTCCGTTAAAAGAGTTTGACGTCATTCGCGACATGGATTGGTAAGTGAATGACGAGGCTATTATCATCTGCAATCGTCGAATCATCAGAATCAAGTCTCCAGATGGCCGTGAGTTGGAAATCAAAGGCGACAAACGAAAAGGTGCCCGTTGCTTCATATCTGTTGAGAAAGCACATAAATATCTTTCCAAAGGTCACGGATCTTATCTATGTTTTGTCTCGCCTGAATCTGTCAATGAAGTTAACAAGCAATCTTTTTCTGATATTCCGATCGTCTATGAGTTCCCAGACGTATTTCCTGATGACATTTCTGGAGAGCCACCAGAACGTCAAGTCGAGTTAGGCATTGACTTAGTTCCTGGTGCAGCTCCAATCGCCAAAGCTCCTTACAGACTTGCGCCTAACAGAGATGCAAGTAATGTCAAAGCAATTGCAAGATCTGTTGGAAAAAGGTTTTATCAGACCTAGTTCAACTCCGTGGGGTGCACCTGTCTTATTCGTTAAGAAGAAACACGGAACTCTCCGAATGTGCATCGACTATCATGAGTTGAACAAAGTCACCATCAAGAATAAGTATCCTCTGCCCAGAATCAATAATTTATATGATCAGTTACATGGAGCAAGTTATTTGTCCAAAATCGATCTTCGTTCTGTGTATCGTCAGTTAAAAGTAAAAGATGAGGATCTCCCAAAGACAGCTTTCCGAACGATATATGGTCATTACGAGTTTCTTGTAATGTCATTTGGTTTAACAAATGCACCAGCGACGTTCATGGATTTCATGAATAGCGTGTGCAGGCCTATGCTGGATAAGTCAGTTATCGTGTTCATCAACGATATTCTAATTTACTCCAAGACGGAGGCTGATCATACTATTCATCTGTGTGAATTGCTAGAGCTATTGAGAAAAGAAAGACTCTATGCAATATTTTCAAAGTGAAAATTATGGCTTAGACAGGTATAACCCTTATATTGTCTCGAGCTATTTCCTAAGCGTTACTTGTATCAATAAAAACTTGAAATTCTACTTTGTTTTCTTTATAGATTCAATTCCTTGGCCATGTCGTATCTGGCGAAGGTATTTTAGTTGATCCGTCCAAAGTCGAGGCTATTCAAAAGTGGCAAACGTCTCACAATGTCTCTAAAATCAGAAGTTTCCTTGGATTGGCCGGTTACTACCGACGATTCTATGAGACCCAAGATTTCTCAAAGGTTTCAAGTCAAGGCCCAGTAGCAACGCAATATCAATCATGAAACTAAGATAAAATTAACAGTTGCAGAATAAAAGTTAATTACAATCAGAGACAAATTTTAAGTATAAGGCACAAACTTCTAGACTAAAACATCAAATCATCATAATATAAACTAGCCCAAACCCCAAAGCTCTATCTTTAATCAAGTACCAAAGTATTGGAACAGGTTCTAATGCACTTCAAGCTCTTTCAAAGTCATGACCTATGAACTAGGTCCAGCCAGTCCTTTGCCTTTACCTGAAAAATAATGCAACAACGCGGTAAGCTTAATTGCTTAGTGAGAATGTAGAATTTCACATTTAACATGCAATTATGATCGCGGAAGCACATGCACTGCACTCGGCTCATGCACGGCTCAGCTCTATTGCTTATGCACTGCACTAGGCTCATGCACAACTCAATCTCAAAGGGACATTGGCCAATTAATGCTCTTTTGATGCGCGACTTTGCTCAGCTCCCAGTTACAAAACTGTTGTTGCTCTTGAGACTTTTAGACAAATTCATAAGGAATGCTCGGATGATGATAAATCCATACACACGCATCATTAGTGGGGATCAGCCACGTACTGGGCTAGCTACCAGTAAAAGCTCTATATGGATATCATCGGAATGCTCAGCTCTAGCTACCCTCTGTGCTTTCATCACGTAAATCAGCACATCATAAGCCTAACATTAACCCAACACTGAGCAATAGTGATGGTGTTAAGCTTAACAATCAAATGACTCATCAAAGAATCGAATCTAGAGGAAGAAATACTCAGCTCAACAAATCATAGTAAATATACTATGACAATATATCAATAAGCTCAAGATCAGAATGCCAAATAAATCAGAATAAAGCAACAAAAGTCTCAATTCACATAATATGCAGTTAAAGTGAAATCTACAACTCACAGTTACTGGTTATTTGCACTTTCTGGCTCTGGCTTTGTTGCTCACAATCTGTAGTGGATTAGAACCACAATCTGACTTATGTCAGACTTTCAGATGCTCGCCATCTTGTTGCTCTATCTGTTAATAATATCAGTTCTGATAATTATTAGCCTTTACATCATCTGAATTGTATATTCAGTATTTATTCGTTAAATGATTCGGTTGATCTTTTAATCTCAAAATCTCATATCTTGATCACATGATCATCAATCTCATTCTTTCATTATATTCTCTAAAGATCTTTGTATATATATATATATATATATATATATATATATATATATATATATATATATATATATATATATATATATATATATATATATAATCATACATATATAGTTAATCATTAAAGCATTTATTCTTGTTATTTTATGTATTGATCATATGATTTATTCAAGATATTCAAGTTCAAAGAGTGGTTTCAATATTACATACTAAATTCAAAACTTATTAAACAAATTCGAATGCTCCTTCGACTTTATGACTAAACTTGAATCACGTGATTAAATTCGAATCTATGTCTCAAATCTATATATAAACTTGAAAATTCTCACTACATTCGAACCTATAGTCGAGCTTGGGATCAAATTCGAAGCCTATGGGATTAAATTCGAAGGTCATGTTCGATTCTATGAGTAAATTCGAAATCCATGTATTAATTTCGAATACCCATTTCGAGTTTAAGGGTTAAAGTCGAATGCCAAGGTTAGATTCGAAACCCAATTCGATTTTAACATCAAAATCGAGTTTGTTCTTGTTTTCTCGAGTTTGTTCATCATCTACAGCTTTAAAACATGCGTTTTAGGTCTAAAATCACAAAATATGCTAGATATTAAGCCTAGATTCTATTATATTATGCATTATCTAACAATTTCTAGCTGAAACTAGTTTTAATCTTATGTAAATTACTAAATTCGAATTTATATCTTAAAACCGAAAGCATAGAAGCTTAATAAGTAAATTGTTACCTCAAATTCGTGTGTAATCCTACATGCAATGACATATCCTTGTAGTATTCTTCAAGATCTTCCCGATAACGTATTAATCTTGATAATCCGACGGTCGGTTTAGAAGAAATCTTAAAGAGAAAGTAGAGAGAGAGTAGAGAGAGAAATCTTTTAGAGAGAGAGTCTAGAGAGAGAATCAGATTTAGAGATTATGAACCTTAATTACGTTTATATACATCAACTAGTTACGTTTGCTACTTAACCCACCATTACTTTCGTATCTTATATATCTTTTATTTAATTATCTTAATAATTTATTAAATCATAATTTAAATATTTATATAATTTAATTAAATATTTCAAAACTTAATTAAATTATAACTCAAATAATGTAATAAAATTACATTATTGGTTCGATAATCAGATAATTAGTTGAGCTAAAAGTTGGGTTGTTACAGATTCATTAAATACTTCTCAAAGATTGTTGTGCCGCTCACTA
The DNA here is from genome assembly GCA_020465985.1 of Centrapalus pauciflorus. Lineage (NCBI taxonomy): Eukaryota > Viridiplantae > Streptophyta > Magnoliopsida > Asterales > Asteraceae > Centrapalus > Centrapalus pauciflorus. The sequence goes on along the minus strand of JAANYP010002899.1, from coordinate 34,406 downwards.
TACAGACACGAAAGAATACTCCTTTCGTATGGTCTGATAAACAGCACGAAGATTTTGAGACTCTGAAGCAAAATCTTATTCAAGCGCCAATCCTAGCCTTACCATAGGGTAATGATGACTTCGTTTTCTATAGTGATACATCTGGTACGAGTTTAGGTTGTGTCCTCATGCAAAGAGGAAAAGTCATTGCTTATGCTTCAAGGCAGTTGAAAGATTACGAGAAAAGTGCACCAACTCATGATCTTGAGTTGGCTGCCGTTACCTTTGAACTAAAAAGCTAGTGTCACTATGTCTATGGTACAAGGTGTCAGCTTTATACTAATCATAAAAGCCTTAAACACATATTTACTCAAAAGGATCTGAACATGAAACAACGACGGTCCTTGGAACTCATCAAGGACTATGATTGCGAGATCCTATATCATCCCGGCAAAGCCAACGTGGTCGCAGATGCTTTGAGTAGAAAAATCTATCCAGACTAGTGTTGTTATGCCCTGACTCCCGTTGTGTTCTCTTCTGATCTTATTGAAGTTATCAAATCTACTCAAGTCGAAGCACTGAAAGAAAAAAATCTTTGTTCTGAAAATCACAAGGGGCAACTTCAATTTCTATCTATGAATCGTTTGGGACTTTAATGTCTCAAAGGAAACCGAATCTGGATTCCTAAGTATGGTTCTATCCACAACAATCTTCTATTTGAAGCTCATAAGTCCAAGTTATCTATTCTTCCTGGCAGCTCAAAGATGTTCTTCGATCTAAAAGCTGATTATTGGTGGCCAGGAATGCAGAAGGATATCGGTCAATTTTTTGAAAGCTGCAGCGTCTGTCAGATGGTTAAGGCAGAACACCAGATCCCATTCGGGGATACGCAACCACTACCAGTTCCTGAGTGGAAGTGGGAGTATATAACAATGAATTTTGTCATGAAATTGCCTAAAACCAAGAGGCAACACGACTCCATCATGGTGGTCGTGGATCGTTTAACGAAGTCAGCTCATTTCATACCGATGAAAGAGACATATTCCCTTGATAGATTGGCATAAATGTACATCATCGAGATCATCTCTCGTCACGGTGTGCCAAAGTCTATCATCTCTGATCGTGATAGTCGCTTTGCTTCAAGATTCTGGAAAGCGCTGCAAGACGGGATGGGTACTCGAATCTCTATGAGTACTGCTTATCACCCTAATGCAGATGGCCAAAGTGAACGGACTATCTTAGCTCTGGAAGATATGCTCCATGCCTGCATTCTTGATTTAGGTTGTAACTGGGATGACCATTTGCCTTTGATCAAAATTCTTTTACAACAATAGTCATCATTCTACGATCAAGATGGCTCCTTTTGAAGCTCTATATGGACGAAAATGCAGAACTCCCACCTATTGGCGCGAAACAGGTGAATCGCCATTAGCAGGTCCTGCCCTTCTACAATTGACTCGTGAGAAAATTCAACTTGTTAGAAGGAATATTCTTGAAGCTCAGAGCAGGCAGAAATCTTACTATGACAATCGTCATAGATCGATCAGTTTTGCAGTCAACGATTGGGTGATGCTGAAAGCATCACCAATGAATAATGTTTTGCCATTCATAAAGCGAAACAAACTAGCTCCAAGATTTATTGGTCCATTCAAGATCGTTGACAAGATAGGGAATCAATCCTATCGTCTTCAATTGCCAACAGACTTAGCGGGAATACATCCGATATTCCATGCTAGTCATCTGCGAAAGAGCTTGGCTAATGAAATAGAAGTTCAAATATCACATGTTGATCTGCAAATTGATGAGAAGCTTCGCGTGGTTGAAGAGCCAGAATGTATTCTGGCCTCGAAAACAAAAAAGCTTCGCAACAATGAAGTGCAGATGGTGCTTGTTCAGTTGAAACACCACAAAGGCTCACATCAGTCTTAGGAATCAAAAGATGTGATGAAACCTAGATATACGTGTCTGTTCGAACATAGCTAACTTTGATGACGAAGTTTGTGTGTGGTGGAGCCCACTCTGTAACAACCTAGTCTTTAACCGAACATTAAATTTCTGATTTTTAGTTAATAATGTAATTTAATTACATTATCTTTATTGCAAAATAATTAAATAACGAAATTATTAAAAGAAGTTAAATTATATGTTAGTGATGATAAAATAAAGATGGAATCTTTATTTAAGGAAATCAGATGTGGAGGGACTAAAAGTGTCAAAATACAAAAGTTGTAAAATAAAATACACCAAGTCTTTCATTTCACCATTTACATCACTTCTCATCTTCAAAGTTCTCTCTCTCTCTCTCTCTCTCTCTCTCTCTCTCTCTCTCTCTCTCTCTCTCTCTCTCTCTCTACAATCTGCTGAAAATCGAAATTTGGAAGAGAAGTTCGTGGGTTTATCTGAAAATTAGCAAGAATCAAGTGGAAATATAGGTAAGAAACTAATTTCCAAGCTTTACTCTTTATTTTGAGAGTTTAAAATGCATAAATTTGGATTTTTAAATCTAAATAATTGATGTTGCATGTTTGTAATATCAGTTGGAAATCATATATTGAAGTCTTTAGAAATTACAGAAATGAAAATCGTTGATTAAATCGTCCAAATAGGTAAGAAATCTGATATTTTATAAAGTCTTGTGTTCTTGAGAATAATCCAATATTTTGGATTATTCTGGACGATTTAACATGTTTATGATGGGAAAAACAGTGAAGAAACACCCCAAAAATGTTAATATAACATAACATTTAATTGCATGTTAATAAAAATGAGTTCGGCAAAAGTTTTGGTAAAAACCCGTATGTGTCGTCCTGCACTTCTGTTGGTCGACTCGGCGAGTCGCATGAGGTGACTCGGCGAGCGCCAAGAACATCAAGAAAATCTGGAAAATTTCTAAAGTGTTGGATCCGAACTCGTATGAGACCTGAAGTTTATATGGGACCCGACTTCGGATGGACCCTAATCTCGGATGGGTCAAATCTCAGTTCAAGATTTTGGAATACTTCTCGGATGCATGCAAAATCCAGCCATGATTCGAATTTCAGACCTCGACTCGGCGAGTCGGTCCCTGATGATGTGAAATCCGAATGTGGGAAATTGTGGCCAATAAATAAACTTTTGAATATCTTCTGGGGCTCATTATAATATATAATTTGATGTAAATACACAAATTTATATAAAAAATATGAAATACATATGTGAGATTTGGGCATAAAGTACATTTGATTATATACTTTGGATTATCAAAATCAAGTCAATAAAAATTCAACGCTCAATAATGATTCAACTTAGTTTGATATTATATGATAAGTTATGAAAGCTATAAAGTTAACGTTCTTGCAAATAATAAACTCTAGACAGGTTAAGAATTATCTAATTAAAGTATTAAGTTTAAAGGTTACTGAAAGTCGGTCAGAGTTGTAAAGCCAAGCCAAAGTCCAGAAAGTGAAAGTCCAAAGATTTAAATCCTGAGATAACTCAGGTGGTGGAGAAATCCGCTTGATAAAGTCAACAGCTCAGATTAATTCCGTATGAACTTTAAGTTGTAGATATTCAGTTTACATATTAGATTCCGGTTGAGACATATGGTTGTTGATAGTTTATTTTGGCATTCATTTATGCTCAGCTGGATTGTGACATGTGCTCCACATGGTTCGGTGATGCCCTGTGGATCATGATGCCTATTTGACATATCACTCTGCATACATTGTACTTACAGTTCATTTTAGTTATTGTTATAAGTTGATATTGCTATCTTGATTTTGCTTACTATGCTTTTCATCAGTTCTCATATCCTTGATTTATTGAATTCAGCTTAGTATATTTAGCACTGTCGATCTATTGTTCTAGACCTTGCTATGTCACCAGTTCTATTGAACTTGGTATTGGTTACTCCGATTCTCCCCCCACGATGTTTACTGGTAGCTAGCCCAGTATTGAGTGCATAGCTTCCACTAAAAGCATGAGCGTGGCTTGGACATCATCCTGTTCTTATAACTATGTCTCAATCTTGCGTGGTTATGGCGGCAGTCAAGTTATATCACACTATACCCACATTCCGCCTTGTTGTAATGCATGTAAGCTGATAAATCTATAATCTCACTAAGCATTGCTTATAGTTGTTGTCAGAACGTTTTACAGGAAAAGACAAGGGAAAAGCACCTGCTGGACCTAGTTCTTAGGTCTGCCAAGATCAAGTTGAAGTTTTCATAGACCACTACTCAAACAACCATTTTGGTACAGATTTGTAGATGATAACTGTGGTGGTTTTGGGTAGTATTCTTATGATTGTATGAGGATATTTATTAGACTAGTCTTGTACCCCTTTATAAGTTTAATTTGAAAACTGTAATTCGTACTAAAAATGTATTAAACTTATCTTAAATGTTTGTACTGTAATTCTAGTTCCGCAACTTAATTACTCTATCTTAGTTATGATTGATATCGTATTGCATAATGGTGGGACCTAGACGCTGAAGAATGCCCCGTAAGGGGAGGTCTTCACATATTTCTTGGGTTCTTCTTCAGGACTAAAAGATGAGAAAGAGCATGTAATCAGTGAAGCTCCTAAAGACTTAAAGATAGATTAGCTTTTCGAATATTTGAAACAACAGTCTTATGTTCAGACAAAATCTATGGCAAGTCTTGAAAACAAATGGGATAAATTACAGATCAGTTATCAAAAATGGATGAAGGAAAATTGCCTCGTAATACACTGTCAACCCTTCTCATCACAAATGTAAGGATAAACACCATGAGGTGAATGAATGGAATGAGGTGTCTAAGATCACAACCTTGAGTAGTGGGAGGAAGGTAGATAATAAGGTAGTGATGCCGGAAAAACAACTACATAGGCATCTTACATTCAAAGAATCAGATCATGCAAGAGTTAAAGTGCAATCAGAGGCAATACCAGCTACACCATACCCGACAACTTTGGAGCACCATGTTAAGCCACCATTTGGAAAAAAAGGACCACAACTAGAAGAGTTATGGGAGATGTTCAGTCAAGTGATGATTAATATTCCATTAGTGAAGGCAGTTCAAAAAGTTCCATCATATGCTAAGTTCCTAAAAGATCTGTGCACATAGAAGCGTAAGTATAGCATGTCATTACCAAATCAAATCAATGATACTGAGCTAGTAAGTGTTGTAGTTTATGGTTCATTACCACCAAAGTTCAAGAATACATGTTATCCTCTTATCCCTGTTACTATTGGTGATGTAAAAATTAAAAAAACACCCTTCGATATAGGAGCTAGTGTCAACATTCTACCTAGTAATTTCTTTGATCACCATGATTTGGGCAGTTTAAAACACATTGATGTTGTATTGCAATTGGCTGACAGATCAGCAAAATTCCTAGGGGTATGTTAACTGATGTAGCAGTCAAGGTTGAGGATTTTTATTATCGTGTTGATTTTTGTGGTTCTTGACTCTGATCTTAGAAGCAGAGACAATCAACCTGTTGTTGTATTGGGATATCCATTCCTAGCAACAATAAAAGCTCAGATTAATTGTACAACAGGGGTGTTAGATTTGGCTTTCGGTATTAGGAAACTTAAACTGTTTTAATTGATTGTTATGAGGAGTTGGTAGGTTCACATATGCCTTTGGTGACCAGCAAAGACGAAGTCGAATACATGCTCACTTGCAGTAAGGATGATTGTCAGGAACTTGAATGGGTGCTGCAGTTGGATAAAATTTTTGAGGACACTTTTCAAGCCCAAAACTTACCCTGGTCTTATAAAGTTGAGAAGCTACGAGAAGTGTTACTTGAATCAAGTTCTCCATCATTAGAACAAGCCCCGGTGCTTCAACTGAATACCTTACCCACACATAGTATGTGTTCTTAGGAAAAAATGACATATTGTTTGTATTATTGATACGAATTTGAAAAAAACGGAAGAATCGACACTATTAGAGGTGTTAGTAAAGTATAAGGAAGCCATGGGTTGGACAATAGCTGATCTCAAGGAAATCAGTTCATTTATATGTATGCATAGGTACATCACCGAGACTGATGTGAAACCTTTACGGGAGGGTTAGAGAAGGTTAAATCCTAATTTAAGGGAAATGGTAGGATGCAAACATTATCTATCCCATTTCAGATAGTCAATGGGTTAGTCCGACACAAACAGTACATAAAAAGTCAGGCATAACTATGGTTGATACTAAGGATGCACAAATCACCACACGAATTATAACAGGGTGGTGAGTGTGTATAGACTATAGGAAACTGAATGCAGCCACTTCGAATGACCACTTCCCTCTACCATTTATTGATCCTATTGTGGAGAAATTATCTGGTCAGCAATACTATTGCTTTTTAGATGGATATTCTGGTTATAATCAAATTTCTATTCACCCTGATGGTCAAGAGGATACCACCTTTAAATGCCCATATGGCACCTTTGCTTACCGTCACATGTAATTTGGTTTATGGAATGCACCAGCCACCTTTTAGATATGTATGATGTCCATGTTATCAGATGTGGTTGGGGGATCATTAGAGATTTTTATGGATGACTTTTTTGTCTTTGAAAAAACATTTGAGGGATTTTTAGTACATTTGGAAAAGGTTTTGCAAAGATATACAGAGACTGTTCTAGTGCTTTGTTGGGAGAAGAGTCATTTTATTGTCAAAGAGGGAGTTGTGTTGGGTCATGTACTATATAAACGAGGAATGGAGATGGACATGGAAAAAAATACAATTGAGCACCTCTTTACCACCTCCTACCAATGTCAAAGGTGAAGATCCATTTTTGAACATGCAGGTTTCTACAGTCGGTCCATTAAGGACTTCATTGTTATCTCAAAACCTTTATGTAACTTAATAGTCAAGGATGCGGACTTTGTGTTTGATGACTCTTGTTTGCAGGCTTTTGAATTGCTCAAAAACAAGCTAACAGACGTACCAATACTTCAATCACCAGACTGGTCCCAATCCTTTGATATAATGTGTGATCCAAGTGACTATGCAGTGGGGTTTTCTTTGGTCAGAGGCTGGATAAGAAACCAGTGGTGATCTATTATGCTAGTAAGACATTCTTAGAAGCTTAGCAGAATTGTACAACTAAAAAGAAGGAATTGCTAGCAGTTGTATATGCTCTCAATAAGTTTCGTGCCTTTGTATGGGGAGCAAACATGATTGTGTAGTCAGACCACAGTACACTCAAGTATCTACTGAGTAAGAAAGATGCTAAGTCACGGTTGATTCGGTGGATTCTTTTGTTACAGGAATTTGACATAGAGATTCGGGAGAAAAAGGGAAGTAAGAATGTGGTAGCAGATCACTTATCTCGTCTTCCAGTCTTGGTTCCAAATGTGTTGGACATTATTAGAGACTCATTTTCGAATGAACAAATTCTCTTTGTTTCTAAGGTGCCATGGTTTGCAAATTTGGTGAATTTCTTTGTCACAGGTGAAACACCTATGTATTGGTCCTCACTGCAACTAAAGTGTTGGTACACCAAGTGTGACGACATCATTCTAGTTTGTTATTGATAATCAATTGTAATAGATAGGGCGTCATGAATACAAATTCATGTTTATATGTTCATGTTTATGTCTTAAGTTCATGATTACATGATAAGTTGATGATTGTGTATTAAGTTCATGATCGCATGTTAAGTTCATGATTGCTAGATAAGTTCATGAGGTATGAACTTATGGATGATAAGTTCATGATTGCTAGATAAGTTCATGAGGTATGAACTTATGGCTGATAAGTTCATAGAAACTTATGGATGATAAGTTCATACGAACTTAGCTCTGATAAGTTCACACGAACTTAGCTACATGGGCTTGAACTTATAAGTTCGTGTAAGGTCACCTGTGTCACGGATCTAATCTTGACGCGACGCTGTCCAACGAGTGCGGAATCCTCATTAGTGGCTTAACGGATCGATCATGCACGGAAACCGGAGACAAACACGATGATATTAGATAAAATGAACGACCCGACACTGTGTATTTCTCCTAAGCATTCTCTAAAATCACTTCTAGCTAGTACGTGCACGAATACAAGCTCTGAAAACAAATTTCGCAAAAATTCTCTCAATAAAACGAATTAACACATAATTATTTTAATTAAGTTCGAACTTAACTAAACAAGTTTGTTCAGGTCCAAGCCCACGAACTTGTCCAATACCCTTCGAACTTAGTTTCACTAAATTCGACTGGGTTGTGATAAGTTTGAATCTTAGTCTAGAACTTATCCTTAGAACTTATTCTAGAACTTATCATGTAAATGTAAACATCATTCACAATCATGATCAAACATATATGACTTGTATTAATGAAGGCTTATCTATTACATTTGATTATCTATTACATATCTAGACTGCTATCGTCACGCGGGGTGTGCCAACAGACTCCCCCTTGACGATAGCTTCTAGTAAGATATTCATTAATCTATAGAACTAAGCTTATCAAAATACTATATGCATGAAGTCCCTGTTCAACACAAACCTTTACAACTTTCTGATACTTTCTGCCTTCGTCTTTCAAATGCTCATCGAAGGAGATTTTTTGAACATGAAGCTTTAGTAGATCATCTTTAGGCAACTTGACTAGGTGTAGGGGATCATACACTTTCAAAATCACCTTTTCTTCCTCATCTTCCATAATAGCCTCACATGTCTCACTGTCCACATACCACCAGTTAAGTTTCCCTAAGATGTCTTGTGGGATTGGTTTTAGAGGCACTTTCTTTAGGCATCTAACTGGCTTGTAATACATTTTTATCCAAGGCCTGCTAGTTAGAGTATCTATCCTTGTATGGTCAATTACTCTCTTGCCTACGGATTGAGTCTTTCAAACTTCCTAGACCTTCCTTCCCTTCGAATTATCTTTGCAATGATTTCAGCATTGGGATCATCTCCGATGTTGACAAGCTCCTTCCAGGCTAATGATTTTATCTCACACTTAGGCAAGGAGTTGAAGTCCTTCAGCCTTCTCCTCATATATTGAAGTCCATCTTTTCTTTTAATAATGAAAAGCTACAGTTCTTGATCATGGGACCAACTAAGTATGCTTCCAAAACGTTTTCCAGAACTACGCACATTCATTTTTTCTTTCAATGACAAAGCCTTCTTCTTCTCTTCTGTTCTGAACCACAACTTTCTCTTTTCATTATTAGTGAGTTCCCTATCAGGCACTTCCGATTCTGATTCAGCATTCAAGGCAACTTTAAGCACCTCGATGTCAATCACATTATGCTCTTCAGTCATATACGCCTCTGTGATAGAATGTTTCTAGATAACAATCTCATCAGCATCGTCTTCTTCATCAGTCAAGACTTCATCATCTGATTTCCTGTCTGGAACATCTTCTGGAACAAACTCCCCTTCCTCAAGATCTTCTAAATCGTCTTCGAAGTCAAACATTACTTCCTCTTCTTCTAAATCGGCTTAGGCTCCAATCATTTCTTGTTCACTGAACTCTGACGCTTCGAGAGCCTTACCTCTTTCTTCACCTTCTACTGAGCCTGATGATCCAGGCTCCCCCTGAACTTTAGCTTGCTAAGTAGTCTCATGTGGAATATCTGCTAGCTCACTGTTTTTCTGTTGAGTATCTGGGTCACCTCCTTCATCATCTCCATCTCTACGGCTCCCCATCAATTCATCACCCTTGCAACTACTCTCCCAATGAGCTGCAAGATGTTTCAAAAATTGCTGCACTAGGGTCTGAAGAGTCAATATTTGAGATTGCTGGGTAGTCATTGTTTATTGTTGGGAAGTCACCATTTGCTGTAGCTTAACATTCTGCTGTTGTAGCTCATTCACTGCTTGCGAAAGCTGAAATAGTTGAATTGTTTGGAGATCAACCTCGGCTTTCAATTCTGAGAAGCATTGGTTATCAATAGAGGAAACAGAAGTTGGTGGAGTAGTGGTTGATGTTAATGGAGCGGTGATAGTGGCGGATGGAACGACAGTAGAGGTGGATGGAGCTTCTTGAATTATTTGTTGACGCTTTGCTCTCTGTTGACTTGTAATCAATGGTTCTTTTTCCAAAAAAAAAACTTGCATCACCTTCATCTTCGTCTCTGAGAGTAAGACGTGTCAATTTTCGTCTGCTCACAACTAGCCTAGATCAATGTCGTGCAAAAGATGTTGGTGGATTTGCGGCTTCCCTTAACACTTCTTCTGAACTTGAGTTTGAATCGGAATCAGAAGTTGTCTCTACATGACCTTCAGTCTCTTCATGACCCTCTGTTCCTTCAGTTGTGGTTACTGGAGTCTGATAATCATCAATTTCCCTGAAGATATCGTCCATATCGGAAGGCGGCTCCAAAATATCATTAACCAGCTGCTCAGATATATTCTTCTGAGCTGCTGCGCGTTGGTCAAAGATTTCTTCCAAAGTCTGCGCCCTCGGGTCAGTCTAGGGTCCCGATGTGGAAGGCCCAGCTGCCGCTGTCGCTGTACTTGAAGGAGAGACTTCCCGAGCAACCGGTGCTTGCTGTGCCGGTGCTTGTTGCTGTGGTGCTTCATTTATCCATTCATCTCCCTCTGGAGCGACAAAATCGGGATCGATGACTGCTCCAAATCGGGATCCATTCATCTTCTTGGTCTATCGTCCCTAACTGCAGAATCGAGCATAAGTGATCGGCTGAGAACTCGATCGTTCGGCACCGACTGTGGCCCTTAAGAGCGTCGGAATTGCAGTGTTGTCTACTTGTAGAGATTGGCAGAATTGGTGGACATACAGAAGAATAATCTGTGGGTTATGCGTGACAGCATACGCAACCCTTGATTACGAAAAGAATTCCAACATCTGTCTATATGGCTAAGCCTCTGCTCGTTTGACGACCCGAAGATGATGTCGTACACGTACACATGTACCAGAATAAAGTCTTCACCTTTCCTTTTAACGAATAGTATACTATCAATTCTCCCTCTCTCAAACCCATTGTCTAAGAGGTGAGCTGACAGTGTCTCATACCAAGCCCTAAGTGCCTGATGTATTCCATACAAAGCCTTATCAAGTCGATATACTCTGTCAGGATACTTGGGATCTGTGAACCCTGGCGGTTGCTCGACATACACCAATTCCTTCACCTTGTCATACAAGAAGGCACTCTTGACGTAATGTTGATATACTTTAAACCCTTGGAAAGACACAAAAGCCAGAAACAATCGAATCGCCTCAAGCCTTGCCACTGGTGCAAACACTTCGTTATAGTATATTCTCTCTTCCTGGTTGAACCATTTTACCACGAGTCTTGACTTGTTACAAGTAACTATGCCTCGATCATCCCGTTTGCACTTAAGGGCCCATTTTGTCCCTATAGCAACTTCCCCTCGAGGCAACGACACTAACTCCCATACTTCATACTTTATGAACTGTGACAGTTCCTCTTGCAAAGTTTCAACCCAAGAATTGTCTTTCAGAGCCATTTGCACATTCTTTGGCTCTACTTGTGAGATGAAACATGAGTATAAACACGTATGAAACACCTCGTAGTCGTTGATCATCGATAACAGCACTGTGTTATTATTCACACTACTGCTAGTTCTCACACCGGCATGTGGATTCCCTATGATACCCTCAATTGGATGATCCTTATTTATTTTTGATGTCTGAATTTCATCGACTAGAAGATTATCTCCCAAATTTGATCCTATCTCACCTACTGTGGGTATGACTTCAGACGGAATAACTTCTTCCTCATGATCACTATCTTTGGAGGTTGAATTACTTGTCTGATTCTCATCCGTAGGTAATTCAGGTTCATTATATGCTGGCGACCCATCTTCTGTCGTTGTAGTCTCAGATGTTGATGGAATGCTTAATCTTGGAAAACCTCTACCCTCGTCATTGATATTCAATGATGAGAAGTCATTTTCCACAGAACCTGCATCTCCACTAAACGGTATGTTAAATTATTCAAACACAGAGTCATAATCAAATAACCATTCAGGACCAGTTCGGGGTTCATGTGAATTACTTGTTACATCAATGTTAAGCACAAATACAACCGTACCATTTGTTTTGTTAAAAACCCTCTTGTTTGGTGAATTAGGAACATAACCTAGGAAGTATTCTTCGTCAGCCTTTTCACCAAACTTAGGTTGATGTTTTGTTTTCAATAAAGTACACGGTACCCCAAACGGTTCAAAGCCATTTAAATTTGGTGGTCTTTTATTCAGAACTTCATAACAGGTTTTGTTTAGTGATTTGACAATAAGGACCTTATTTAAAACATGACAAGCTGTATTTACTGCCTCCCCCCAAAACATGGTAGGAAGGTTTGAATCTGAGAGCATGATCCTTGCTGCCTCAATCAAAGTCCTGTTCTTACGTTCTGCCACCCCATTTTGTTGTGGATGATAAGGTGCACTAAATGGATGCACTATGCCTTAAGTTAGACAATATACACCAATTACGGCATTCTTAAATTCTTTTCCATTATCACTCCTGATACGTTTTACCCTTGTCCCGAATGAGTTCTCGACTTGGTTTAAGAACCGAATCAGCATGCCTGCTGTTTTGTCCTTTGTGCCTAAAAAGAAAACCCAAGAGAAACGTGAGTAATCATCAGTAATAACTAAACAAAACCAACTACAACCTATGCTCCTTTTGTTGATTGAACCGAAGAGATCCATATGCAGCAAATCGAAGGTGGATGCTATAGAGTTTTGAGTCTTTGACTTGTGTGACTTCTTGTGCTGTTTTCCTTTTTGCATGGTACACAATTGTCTTCGAACTGAAAACTCTTCGGTGAAACACTTTGCACAAGGCCATTTTTCATGATGTAGTTCATCTTCCTTAGGTGCAAGTGTGCCATGCGTCTGTGCCACAGTAGAGATTCAGATTCTGAAACTTTAGTTAGTTATCACGGGGAACCCAAGCCATGACTGACTTGGTAATACCATTCTCATCCACACACTTGAACTCTATCAAATACCCATCTCTTCTTTCAGGTGACTTGGGTTTTTGATTGAGAACTTGTTGTGGTGCTAAGTGATTAACATTCACTCTTGGCCTTTGGGCTGTCCTTTGCGGTTGAGCCTTAGAATAATTTCTATTATAGTGCATTTCATTGTTATATCCCTGGGCTCTACCTGGTGTCTGTTGTCTGTTAGTGGTATGTGACCTAATTGGAGTGTCAGTCCTCCTAGGTGTTGTACTCCTAAAGACTTGTTGTGGTCCCGACCTAGATTGACTAGGGACTCTATTCGGTGATTTAGTCCTAATCCCTTCATTTTGTCTGACCGACACATGTATATGTTTAGCAGCTACCCTAGGTGTTGTATTCAAGTTCTTCCCTGAATGTTGAGAACTACTTGTACTAGCAATACTAGGTACTGGCATTATGGCTGGTTGATATGGCTTTCCTACTGTCTGTGTAGACTCTACTTTCGTATAAGGACAGCTAGACGCATCGTGACCTTTCCCATGACATCTGAAGCTTGACATTTTATCAATCGGTTTCATATAAGTACCCCTTGATTTAGGTGTCTCACTAGTGTCATGTTCTTTTGATTCAACTACAGTGTTTACACCCACTTGCTGATTATCACTTACAGTTTTAGTTTCTGCTAGTTTAGTGTCACTAGAAGACTGCACAAAATTGACTTTCTTAATCTTAGGGGCTGTGGTTGACAACTTAGTTGATTTTACCTTTTCGGTCTAAGTTACAGTTGCTACCTCTGATTCAACCATTTCAGTGGTTTTATCCTGAGGTTGAGGCACATTATTGTTCTAGTATTTTGCCTAGATTTAGGGATGAGTTCCTAAACTTTTCAAGCATGCTATTGGCATCTAAAACCTTAACTCTAGATTCTGCTGGCTCTACATCTTTAAGGGTGAGTTCTTTGGTCAAAGGTTCGACATGCTCATACATGAGTTCTAACCTGACACATTGTTCACTTAACTTGTCTTTTAGAACTATCTTATCCTGAGCATCTGCTTTCATCTTGTTCCTTAAATCCTCATTAATATCTAGAAGATTAGCGTTATCAGATTTTAATGATTGGACCTGAGCTGTCAAGGTGTTATGTGTCTCTAGTACTAGATTTAATCTATCATTTAATGTAGCACTTAAAACGCATAAATCATGATATGTAGAAAAGTTTCAAGTTACCTTTTTGCGGTCTGATTCCACATTGGCCATTTGAGCTGCAAACTCCAGAATGGTTTGCTCCTCTGACTTTTCCACCAACAAAGGAAATGATTCTGACTGCTGTGTGTCCTCTATTTCTTCTTCAGCTCTTTCCCCCTGGTCTCAGTAACCTCACCCATAAAGGCTCTAGCATTCGACTCCGGATGACACATTTGTTAACAGACCAGCTATGGCTGCTTGATTCCCAGAACCACTAGAATGTTGTCTTCCTTGGTTCTGATTCTGATAATTTTTAACCTTTAGTCATTGACACTCTCTGGAAATATGTCCTAATCCTTGACAGTTGTAGCACTTTACCTTTGACTTGTCAGAACCAACATTGTTGCTTACACTCAGATTCCTTCCCGTCCTCTTCATAGATCTCTTGCCCTTTGTGTCACCATGGCCCGTTGCCATTGTAGGTCCATCTGTTCCATGTCGTCGAGATCTACATGATCGTAGTCCTCTTCCCATAGAGCTGGATCGTTTATTCTTCCCTGAACGCAGTTGCCGTAAGCTACGACAAACGAAGCTAGAATATTTAGATGATCTTCAGCTTATTTTGGGCTCATAGGCATCTTGGTAAAGCCTTGAGAAGTAGACACTGAGTGTTGTGGCTTTTCTTAAGAAAGCTCTATTACTAGAATCCTCTGTCTCAACTGGTATAGGCTCTTCTCCCGAGAAGAATGTTGTGGCCCCTGACTTTAGTTCACTAGAGGTTGACGGCTTTGATTTCCCAAAGTACATCTCTGGATCTTGTACTTGATCAAACTCACGTTCCTTCTTCTTTAATTTAAAGTTGTAGGCCCTGAGCGTCCCAATGACCTCTTCCAGAGTGAGCGTCTCGAATTTCTTTTTGTCATGCTTTATTTGCCATGTACGTCTCTCACTTAGCACGTAAAGCATCCAGAAGCTTCTCAATCTTTTCAGTTTCTTGATATTCAACACTGTGATTATCAAGTTCAGTAAGCAGATGATAGAATCTAGTTATTGTTTCATCCAAGGACTCATTATTCAGTGCCTTGAATATAGCAAACTGCTGCTTCAACATCTCAGTTCTCCTCTTACGTACCCTAGGATTTCCCTCACACCTTTTCTCTAGAGCATCCCAAAGCTCTTTAGAAGTCCTGTGATTTCTCAGTGTGTGTAAGATCTCCTGAGGTAGTGCCATTCTGATAGACAAGAAAGCTCGGTTCTCGGCCTCATAAATCTTCTTGTCGTAGTCTTTCATATTCTGATACGTCCAGACTTTTAATCAGCCTTCAAGCTCTTGCGTAGGGGAATTGTATCCTTCGTCGATGCATATCCACATACGCATGTCATTTAATCTTGCGAAGTCCGCAAATCTATCCTTCCACCAGTAGTAATCTTCCAATTTCATCAGCTTGGATGGAGAATTCGCTTCGCCAACCTCATGGTCCATTTCCAAGAATTTGTGCAAACTCGACATTCTTTTAAAGCTTTTTGTTTTCGAACTTAAACAATTTAATTCAAAAATGAATTTAAAACAAATCCTTCGATTTATCTAAGTTCGAATAATTTTATATTTAAATTCGTTTTGTAAATTAAATTCAAAATGTTTTAGGTTCGAATTCAACAAGTTCGAAAGCCTGCAACTTCGAGAAACCCTAAGTGATCTGAAAAATTCGAACAAAATCAAGTTCGAGAAACCCTACGAACTTCTCACAAGTTCGAATCAACTCAAATTCAAATTCCAACTAAGTTCCGATCCCAGAAAGTTCGAATCTTCTGACAACTTCGAATACTCTGAGAAGTTCGAAACCCAGTTAAATTCAAAGAAACCCTAGAACAAATTCGTGAGGAGCGTATTCTGACAAGTTCGAAGAACCCTAATTCACCCCTTAAGTTCGAGCCGCTGCAAGTTCGAGAAACGGACAAAAATTCAAAATTTTCAAGATTTCAGATTAAACCAATGTTATTAAGATTAAAAACACTGATTTCGACTGAAAAGATGAACTAATATGAATTTTTCTTCGTAACCTTGCTTGTAGAACTCTGAAAACTTCGAAAATGTGTGATTTATCCGGTAAAAACGTCAAGAAACCAAGAATGTTCGTCGAAACGCGAAGAACACGAAAAGCACTCGTATTGGCTCTGTTACCACTTGTAAGGTCACCTGTGTCACGGATCTAATCTTGATGCGATGCCGTCCAACGAGTGCGGAATCCTCGTTAGTGGCTTAACGGATCGATCACACACAGAAACCGGAGACAAACACGATGATAGAACTTATCCTTAGAACTTATTCTAGAACTTATCATGCAAATGTAAACATCATACACAATCATGATCAAATATATATATGACTTGTATTAATGAAGCCTTATCTATTACATTTGACTATCTATTACATATCTAGACTGTTATCGTCACACAAGGTGTACCAACAGTTCGTGGTCTTGGACCATGCACGAACTTAGAGTGTATATCATGAACTTAAGTTCAAGAATTTAAAAGAACTTGGAGAATTACTATTTAGACGTTTTTTTAGAGAAACACAACAACTAGAGGAGCGATACATCTTGTGCGGTTCATATTCAATCGACTAGCATCGTGTTTGGCTCCGTTTTCCCATGTGTATGTTCGTCATTGATCCGTCATCGTTAAACGAGGATTCCGCACTCGTTTGACGCCGCAACGTCATCGTCAAACGAGGATTCATTTAATGTTCTTCGTGTTCTTCACGTTTCGTTGAACATTCAAAGGTTTCAAGGCATGTTTTCCGGATAAATCATAATTTTCTTGAAGTTTTGTAGGTCCCGAGAGGTTCCCAAAGTATATAGCTTTAAGCTGTAGAGGGGGGGGTGAATACAGCTATTTAAAAACTACACACTATTTTCTCAATGTTTGTATGTATTATCAACAATTTGTTAATTACAAACAAGCTTGAATGCGGAATAGTTCAAGCTGAGATGACAGATACAACAGTATGTTCACTAGTCTAAGACAAACTCAAACTAGTATACAATGAATACACTCACTAAGAAGCACTCACTGTGTTTACAAGACTTAAGGGAACAGCTTATGTAAAACAGCTTAGACACACAGATACTGATTTACACAGAAGGCTTGCATGCATGAAAATCACACTTGCACGTTCACTCTTGGTTTCAGCACTTAGCTTTCTTCACGCTTCTTTCTGTCCTTAGAAGCTTCCTTTTATACCCATTCAGAGGATCTAAGAGAAACATCTTCATTGGACGAAATGTGAAAAAGGAGAAGTCTTGTTGAAAAGACAACATAACCTTTTCTGCACTTTTTTGAAAAGCAGACTTGTCTTCACATGTGCAGAACTTTTGTCTTTTTACTTTGTCTACTGTTGCATTGCCTTTAACTAATTTAGGAATGTCAACTTTGCGTCTTTCTTCCTTGTAAAGGCCTATTTTGATATAAGAAAAAAGGTCTGTCACCCTTTTTCAAATAACCTTTTGTCTTCATGTTACAGAACAGCTTGGGCAGGCTGAGCATTTCTGTTTTCCACTTTGTCTTCGACTTTGTAAACTGATCTTGTAGTCAAAAACAATACATGATGACTTGGAAACATATTCCATAAAGTGTTTAGCCTGTTCACAAAGAACAGGTTCTGTTCACAAAGAACAGGTTCTGTTCACAAAGAACAGAACACTTTAAAAATGCCCAAGCTGCTCAACAGTGTAGAGCAGCGTAGACAGTTTATGTCCAGCCTGTTCACCAGACAGAGCAGCTTGATATGTTGCATGGGGTTGCAACTAAGACAGTTCGTC
>JAANYP010002899.1:0-15663 GCA_020465985.1 Centrapalus pauciflorus | reverse complement strand
GTGTTCAATCATTATAAGGAGTTCTTCCAGCTCGTGTGTCCTTCTTAGTCCTCCTGGCCTTTATTTTAGGATGTGTCACAAGACACCTTCACTAACTTCCTTAGAAATCAGGCCAAGATCCTTACTCTTTCCATCAACTTCTTGACATATGCCCTGATCTGTTTAGCAGTTTCAGACTTTGATTCACTCAGGGCAACTGCCAGCTCAATCCACCCCCTGTATCCCATCTGAGCTACATCAGTGTGGTCATAAGTTTCCATTCTGGGGCCTGTTGCACCCATCCTTGTTATTTTAAGCTTCCACTGGACTGCCTTTCCTTGAACAGGGACAACTTTGGACAATTGCTTCCTTGGCTAGCCGTCTTTCAGCAACATCATGAAACTTTTTCTTAGCCAATTGTCAAAGTGGTATTGAGCTCTTGCATGGGTACGGTTGTTTTGGTCACAGAGACCTGAGTACCTTTTCCTACTTCCTCCTTTCTCCCCTGCTAGTGGCTAGCAGCTTCCATTATTTTCTTTTGCACCTCCAAGGTAGACATTTTAATTTTTCTTGCTTCTTGGAGTGCAAAGGATTTAGCGGCTTTAGAGCGATTCTTCTTCTTTCTCATCCGGAGATTATGCTGTGGAAATTAAAGGAGTTGACCACAGTCTGCCTGAAGGAGTAGATTTTGAAGATGGCAAAGTAATTGAAGAGCCTGAGTTAGGGGCATTTTTTGTAGATCCCCTGTCTCAAAAGAAATGTTTTCAAAGAGCTTCAGACCTACATAAAGTTGGTCTTAAGCAGCTTGCAGCCTTCAGAATTGCCTCCTTCTTTAGACAGTCCAGCTTATGGAGAGCAGCCATCTAGGATGAGCTGAGAGGATTTTACAACAGAGGTGAGCTTCAAGATTCTAACTTCATGTTTCTCAGAGTTGAAATTGAAGAAATGGAAGAAACGAGGGAAGAACTTGAAAGAAGATTCAAATAAGGAATGCCATCTGTAGTCCAGTGAAGTCCATCTGCCATCTGGGCAGGTGAAGAATGGAAGCTGTCCATCAGTTGGACAGGCTTACCATTATTTGCTCTCAACAAAAACAGTCCAATGTACATTAGTTGTACTCTATGTTACATATGTTGTAATTCTCTTTTACATTAGCTGTAAAATACATTAGTACATTAGTTGTACTCTTGTAAAAACATGTGTTGTTGTATGAAATCAAGAATCAGTGTATATATAAACTGATCTTTTACTTTACTGTAATGTTGTAATTTTATTTCAGCAAAATGTACTGTAAAAATATATAGTGATTTTTGATAAGACCAGCTTAGACTGGTTATTGCAAATAGGGGGAGATTGTTAGGCACAAAAAGGCCTCAGTCAAACCTGTTTTACATCTGAGGGGGAGATTTATAATCAAACCTGTTGATACATTTGAAGGTTGAATTTAAGGCCTGTTATATGCCTTATTGAAACCTGAAAAATGATTTGCAATATCAGTCTAAAGTTGTTCTATATGTTGCATGTGTTGCAACTAAGACAGTTTGTCCAAGCTGCTCTGTCTGCTGAACAGGCTGGACATAAACTGTCTACGCTGCTCTACACTGGTGAGCAGCTTGGGCACTTTTAAAGTGTTCTGTTCTTTGTGAACAGAACCTGTTCTTTGTGAACAGGCTAAACACTTTATGGAATACGTTTCCAAGTCATCCTGTATTGTTTTTGACTGCTAGATCAGTTTACAAAGTCGAAGACAAAGTGGAAAACAGAACTGCTCAGCCTGCCCAAGCTTTTCTGTAAACATGAAGTACAAAAGGTTATTTGAAAAAAGGGTGACAGGACCTTTTTCTTATTATCAAAATAGGCCCTTACAAGGAAGAAAGACGCAAAGTTGACATTCCTAAAGTTAAAGGCAATGCAACAGTAGACAAAGTAAAAAGACAAAAGTTCTGCACATGTGAAGACAAGTCTGCTTTTCAGAAAGTGCAGAAAAGTTATGTTGTCTTTTCAAACAAGACTTCTCCTTTTTCATTCCGTCCAATGAAGATGTTTCTCTTAGATCCTCTGAGTGAGTATAAAAGGAAGCTTCTAAGGACAGAAAGAAGTGTGAAGAAAGCTAAGTGCTGAAACCAAGAGTGAACGTGCAAGTGTGATTTTCATGCATGCAAGCCTTCTGTGTAAATCAGTATCTGTGTGTCTAAGCTGTTTTACATAAGCTGTTCCCTTAAGTCTTGTAAACACAGTGAGTGCTTCTTAGTGAGTGTATTCATTGTATACTAGTTTGAGTTTGTCTTAGACTAGTGAACATACTGTTGTATCTGTCATCTCAGCTTGAACTATTCCGCATTCAAGCTTGTTTGTAATTAACAAATTGTTGATAATACATACAAACATTGAGAAAATAGTGTGTAGTTTTTTTTAATAGCTGTATTCACCCCCCCTCTACAGCTTAAAGCTATATACTTTGGGAACCTCTCGGGACCTACAAACCCTCTATTACTTTTGTATCTTATATCTCTTTTATTTAATTATCTTTAATAATTTATTAAATCATAATTTAAATATAATTCATAATTTAATTAAATATTTCATATCTTAATTAAATTATAATTCAAATAATGTAATAAAATTACATTATTGGTTCGATAATCAGATAATTAAGATTAGCTAAAGACTAGGTTGTTACTGAATGGGCTCCACCACGCACTAACTTCGTCCTCGAAGTTAGCTTTGTTCAAACAGACTTGAGTAGATAGCTTTTATGATATCTCTTGATTTCGCAAAACTGATGCAAACCTTTGTGGTGTTTCCACTGAACGAGCACCATCTGTTTTTCATGATTTATGCTTCTTTGAGATTCACATGTACAAGAAACTCAAATTTTTCCTCGGAGTTCATATTTGATTCAATGTTTCGCTGTTTATGTAATTGTCGTTGATCATTTTAGGAATTCTGACTTATCATTCATACCCTTAATATGTGAGCTTTAAGTCTTATTCCATAATCAATTCAAATAACAACTCAATACATTAATTAGCTCATATATCTCTTTTCATTTGCTTAACCGATTTTTGATTTGTGCTGACTTGCTGTGAAGACTTATAATTTTCTTTGCTCTAACAAACAAATGGAATCAACCTCCGGCGCAACAACCGAGCCAACTCTTGGTGTCACCTCACCTACCTTGGTCTCCAATTGCGCTATCATATCCGCCAAATCCTTTACATAAGCAGCCTCTCGAGAAGCAAAACCATCCAAGATGATCGAGTGTTTAGAAGCCGAGAATGAGAGATTGAGGCAATTTGTTGAAATGTTGCATTTAAAGCTTACCGAACAAAACAGGAGTTCGATCAGAGAATCAAAA
Organism: Centrapalus pauciflorus; assembly: GCA_020465985.1. Classification (NCBI taxonomy): domain Eukaryota; kingdom Viridiplantae; phylum Streptophyta; class Magnoliopsida; order Asterales; family Asteraceae; genus Centrapalus; species Centrapalus pauciflorus. Next base: position 12,326 of record JAANYP010002899.1, on the reverse strand, counting down.
ATTTGGAGTTACAATTGACCACATCTTCTTCGCAACGGTTTCAGCAGGTGATGGATATTTCAGGCAAGTCAAATATGATCAAGAACTTGAAGAGATCATATGCTTTCAAATCTTCCAGCGAATAGGAATATTAACGACATGGAAAACAAACGTTATATAGAATCGAATTCCAAGGAAACGATTTTGATAAAAATCGACAATTTACTTAGGCTTTCTCGGTGTGATTCGTTAGACATGACTGCACATCTGTTATTGAAGTCAGGTCTCGAGTTACCAGAGTTCCAAAACCGTCTCCACGACCATTTACATCATCTTCTACTTTATCGTCATTGCCTTCATCTATTAGTTCACTGTGCAATTCAGTCAAGAGGGCTTTGACAAAGCAATAACCTTTGGTTCTGTTTAATTATATGTATAGACTTATGTTTGACTTTTCATTGGTGAATCTCTGAATTTAAGATCATTTCACTCTTTTTGGTAGAAGCTTTTTATTTTATGCGCAATTAGATGGAATAAGAATTCCATATTTGATATCTCATTAGTCTCGTATCGACATAATGAAAATCCATCACTTACATTTATTTTGGCATTTGACGAACTTTTCATTGGCCATATATGACCAATCGCTTAGCTTTACAGAATTTCAGTTTATTCCCTTGCAACTCTCGTTTTGTGCCTCTGACTTCTTTGATTTCAATTCAAGTTGTCATTGGGTGCTTAATTTCTTGATTCTAATACTCTTCTCATTAATATTTATTGGATCAGCAACTTCTACCTCTGTCTCATTATCTGTAATCATTCAGATTACAAGGATTTACGAAGTAGCTTGCGTTTAGGATTAAATTATCAATTTTCTTAGGGCTTTTGAATCATACACGATTCAGATTACAATACCTATGTTGTTTATATGTATAATTTCTGATTGGAAAAGTATTTGTATAGTAACTTCAACTGATACAATCCATATGTCATCCGCATTACTCACTATTGATGACAAGGTTGCACAGTTAACTCAATACTTACTTTGGAATTGAAATTCATATGGTAACGGAATTAAGTCATTTTACCATATAAGAAACTTATTATTAGTTACCATCAGGGTCTTTTGGCGTCTATGGTGTCTCCTCAGCATCCTCAGCAGTTATATGGAAAGCTCGCGCCTTTGCTGTAGGTATCATTGTAGTGCTCTGTTGGATTACTCTGCCAACTGGTTGTTCCTGATTAGTAAGCACGCCGCACAATGCTTGACATAATGTCCACACTCACCACAGTTGTAACATACGTCGTTTCTTTCTGGGCATTCATCGCTTCCATGTCCAATCTTTTTACAAGTGTAACACGTCACATGTCTAGGGTTGCAGCGTCCGCTATGAAATTTGTTACAACGTTTACACGGTCGTGCTCCTGACTGTATGGAATAGACTCTAGTCTTCTGAGGTGTAGAGGATGCTTGTGACTGCTGCTGGCTGGACTTTCATGAACTAAAAAATCTACTGGATTTCTGTTTCTTAGGTGGAGATGGACATGTAGGACTTATAGCCATCATAACGGGTTCACAACTAAAATTTGTGAATTCTCGCTCCACCATCCTTGCTGCTTCCACAATACTGAGATACGTTTTGAATTTTTATGTTGGATTCAGACCCAGTCTGAATCGGTTTATCTTACGCTCTTCTGTTGCTACTTGATATGACGAGTAGCCGCAAAGTCTCGAGAACTCATGCTCGTATTCATCAACAGTCTTAGTTCCTTGCTTCAATTGCATCTCAAGTTCGTCTTGTTTGTCTGTTGGACAGTATTTGGCGTTAAACATCTCCAAGAACTGCTCCCAGTCCAATGTCATAATTGCTTCCTCACCATAGATGCTCCTTTGTGTTTTCCACCAGGCTCTAGCAGCTCCAACGAACAGTGCTGTAGCAAACTTAACTCTATTGCTGTCCAGACATTCTGAGATACTGAAGATCTCTTCAGTATGACTTACCCAATCTAACGCTTGTATTGGATTTACTGTGCCTTCAAACGTTATGGCACCACTCGCTTTGAAGTCTTTGAATCTACAGCCTTTTGGCTGCACAACTCGTTGATTGACATGCTCATTATCGGATTCCGATTCGCTTGACTGTTCAGTTTGCTTCTTTTTATGTTTGTTTCTCTTTTCAGTTTTCTTTATTGATTCAATTTGCTCTAGCATAAACTTGTTTTGTTGCTCATTATTTTGGGTTATTAGTTGTTGCATCATTTCCAAGACTTGCTGTGGGGTCATGCCACCTGATGGTCCACCTTCTCCTGACATAGCTCTGAAATTCAAATCACTAAATATTTAGCTCATTAGTCTAGCACATTGTACCCTTTCATGCCCCATCCTACTAGTCTCTGAAACCTATCTTAGTTCAAGCCATCCTGTCATGATTGATACTATAGCATTGCATAAGTTTGAGATCATGTATTACACGTAATACAATGATTCACTCAAACTATTGCTCTGATACCATCCTGTAAGACCCATGATTTCTCAAAGGTCTTAAGTCTAGGCCCCAGTAGTAATGCAATATCAATCAGGAAACTAAGATAATAATTAACAGTGCGGAATTAAAGTTAATTACATTCAGAGACAATTTTAAGTAATAGGGTATAACTTCTAGACTATTAAATCAAAGCACAAAATATAAACTAGCGCCGAACCCCAAAGCTCAATCATCAATCAAGTATCGAGTGTTAAAACAGGTTCTAAAGCACCTCAAGCTCTTTCAGAGTCCTGACCTATGAACTTGGTCCAGCCAATCCTTTGCCTTTACCTGAAAAATAATGCAACAACGGGGTAAGCTTATTTGCTTAGTGAGATTGTAGAATTTCACATTTAACATGCAATTATGAACGCGGAAAGCACATGCACTGCACTCGGCTCATGCACGGCTCAGCTCTATTGCTCATGCACTGCACTAGGCTCATGCACAGCTCAAATCTCGAAGGGACATTGGCCAATTTAATGCTCTTTTGATGCGCGTCTTTGCTCAGCTCCCAGTTATAAAACTGTTGTTGCTCTTGAGACTTTTAGACAAATTCATAAGGAATGCTCGGATAATGATAACACCATACACACGCATCATTAGTGGGGATCAGCCACGTACTGGGCTAGCTACCAGTAATTCCTGTATGGGTATCATCAGAATGCTCAGCTCTAGCTACCCTCTGTGCTTTCATCACGTAAATAAGCACATCATAAGCCTAACATTAACCCAACACTGAGCAATAGTGGTGGTGTTAAGCTTAACAATCAAATGACTCGTCAAAGAATAGAAGCTAGGAGAAGAAATGCTCAGCTCAACAAATCATAGTAAATATACTATGATAATATATCAATAAGCTCAAGATCTGAATGCCAATAATATAAGAATAAAGCAACAAAAGTCTCAATTCACATAATTTGCAGTTAAATTAAAATCTACAACTCACAGTTACTGGTTAATTGCACTTTCCGGCTCTAGCTCTGTTGCTCACAATCTGTAGTTGATTTAGAAACACTATCTGACTTATAACAGACTTTTAGATGCTTGCCATTTTGCTTGTTGCTCAATCTGTTAATCATATCATTTCTGATATTTTATTAGCCCTTAAATCATTTTAATAATAAATTCAATGTTCGTTCGTTGGTCTTTAATCTCAAAATCCCATATCTTGATTATATGGTCATTAATCTTATTAGAATCTTTCTATTATTCATTAAATCTTAAAAGATCTGTGTGTATATATATATATATATATATATATATATATATTATCCTATATATATATATATATATATATATATATATATATATATATATATAATCATTAAGCTAATTATTTTGTTAATTTATGTGTTCTCCATGTGTTTTATTCAAGATATTCAAATTTAGGGAGTGGGCTTTGAATTTATCTAATAAATTCGAACTTGTATCATCAAATTCGAGCTCTATGATTAAATTCGAAACATCAATCGACTTTAATGCTCAAATTCGAATCATGATGATAAATTCGAATTTATTACAATCGAATCATATGCTAAAGTCGAAGCCTTGTTCGAATTTATGGCCAAATTCGAAGCCCATTCGAATTTAATGAACAAAATCGAATCCTTGGTTCAACTTTTAGCTATATTTGAGTTTGTTCCTGGCTTCTTCGAATTTGTTCATATTTACAGCTTTAAAACATGAATTTCTAAGCCTAAAATCATGAATATACTAAGTATTAAGCCTAGGTTCAATTATATTATACATATTCTAGTTAAAAACTCAAGCTAGAATAGCTTTAATCTCATGAAAAATGCTAAATTCGAATGAAAGATAGTCAAATTCGAGAAACCGAAAATATAGAAGCTTAGAATATCAATTCTTACCTCAATTTCGAATGAAATCACACATGCAACTGTATATTCTTGTAGTATTCTTCGAGATCTTTCCGATGATGTATAGAACTCGATAATCGGCCGGTCGGTTTGGGAGAAAACTTAGAGAGAAGTAGAGAGAGTAGAGAGAGAAAGTAGAGAGAGAGAGAGAGTCAGATTATGATATAATGAACCTTTAATTACGTTTATATACTTCAACTAGTTATATTTGCTACTTAACCCTCTACTACTTTTGTATCTTATATCTCTTTTATTTAATTATCTTTAATAATTTATTAAATCATAATTTAAATATTTCATATCTTAATTAAATTATAATTCAAATAATGTAATAAAATTACATTATTGGTTCGATAATCAGATAATTAAGATTAGCTAAAGACTATGTTGTTACACTTATGTCATATCATTAACTCTGCATTCATTAATGAGTTTGTTCTTAATTTTTTCTTATTCTTCAATTTTTTTCCGGCAACAAGAAGCTCATTTCCTTTTTGCCCCCGAAAACCCCTTCTGTGATTTTTTTTCAGCTGAAGCCATGGAGTCGACCGATATATTTCAACAGACCCCATGTAATGTAGTTCCAAATGGTTTTGCAGCCGATGATGAGGTCGATGATCGTTTTTTGCTAATCCAGGTAATGTTTATTTTTGATTCAAGTATCCGTTGCTTTATTTAATGTTTATTCATAATAAGTTTTAGATTGTAGTTTTTCTATTAGTGCATTATTCCCATCGTTATTCTATGATTATTCTAAGTTTCTGATAGTAGTTTTACTATCAATATTAGTTTTAGATAATTGTCTAAAGTCTTTCTTTTATTAGATTGTATGCAATCCGCATAGTTTTATTATAGATTGTATGCATTCTACGTAGAATATTTTGTATTCTATGTAGAATATAATGCATTCTACGTAGAATATTATGTATTCTACGTAGAATATTTTATATTCTACGTAGAGTTTTATAGAAGGCCTTCAAATTTATATAGATTTGTTATTCTTTGTTGTCTGGATAGATATTCTATAAGCATATATAGATTCTGGTTTATTTAATATGCTATTGGAATGTATGAAAAGTATGCTGATTTATCTGGTTTTGACACTAGGAAAGGAACGACAAAAAAGAACAGCGATGGGGTTGTTATAATCAAATATATATTATGCAACAAAGAAGGCAATCCTGCGTCTGAGAACAAACTCCGTAGAGGGAAAAACGGTCAAGCAGAATGTGGCGCCTATGTGAAGATCAAGTTGTTGTCTGTGGCCTCAAAAAAGTACCTCGTATAGATTATTTTGTATTTCATATAGATTGTATGTAATCTATATAGATTTTGTATTCTATGTTGTCTACTTGAAGTTTTTCTTTTTCTCATATGCTTTATTCTATGGTATACCTACGAAGATTATTTTGTATTCTACGTAGTTTTTTTTTTTATAGATTGTCTGTAAATCTATATAGATTTTTGTATTCTATGTTGTTTGAATAGATCTTCAATAAACATTTATAGATTTTGGATTCTTTAATCTGTATTCTATATAGATCTTAGGTAAGTGTCACATATTCTATATAGAATACCACTATTCTACGCAGAGTGTTCACATATTCTACATAGAATACCACTAATCTACGTAGATTGTTCACATATTCTACATAGAATATTGCTATTCTATGTAACTACAAATGTTATACTTTTTTTTTGCATCATAGTTTTGAATCCATTGTTTTAATGCAGGTTGTAAAAGTTTCCATCATAAGCACTATTGATTGTGATTGTCGGATGTTCGATCGGATTGTGTTGCTTTGTATCTCCGTCATAGAATGTTGTATATTCACCATAAAATATTATGTATACTTCATAGAATATATTAATCTACATATAAAGTTGTATATTATCCATAAAATACAGTGTATAATATGTAAACTCTGGTGGCTTTTTTTTGGGAGAAAAAATGATGAAGAGAAAATTGAGGAAGGAAATGATTGTTTGGAAACGCGTGCAGTTGCTTTTTCAATAACAACTATTCAAATTTTTTCTCCTTTTTACCCATCCCCGCCTCTTTTTCCAACAAGCATACCCCTTGAAGACTTTTTTATTTCAAAAATGTCATCCAACATCCCAGCCTTTGATTCTATTAATCTAAAGGCTGATATTAGTTATTAGGTTCCCACAATATTTAAGGTTATCAAAAGAACCATTCCCTATATATATATATATATATATATATATATATATATATATATATATATATATATATATATATATATATATATATATATATATAATATAATATAATATAATATAATATAATATAAATTCATTTTTGACAAAAATTATATTGAGGACCAATTTAGAATACCAATATTTAATTTTATTAGTCTTTTTTGGTAAAAAGAAATTTAAAACATTTTTCTTGACCTAAAATATGAAATTTATGTCATTTTTTAGTCAAAATAGAATCTTATGTTATCTTTCTTTTGATGACCAATTTAGAATGCAAATATTTAATTTTATGGTCTCTTTTTTTGTAAAAAAAAAAAAGAATTTTAAACATTTTTCTTGGCCTAAAATTTGAAATTTACGTCATTATTTAGTCAAAATAAAATTTTACGTTATATTTCTTGGCCTAAACATTTTTATAATATCTTTAATGTCAAATTTTGTACTTTATATTATTAGTAATTTGGCCTTGATGTTTGTACATCACAGCCTTTGTAATTTAGACTTATTGCAAAAAAAATCACATAAACTTTAGGAGGTGAACCGATTTATACAAAACGACTTTTGTTGTCTACAAAAATAATTTTAAACATTTTTCTTGGCCTAAAATTTGAAATTTACGTCATTTTTTAGTCAAAATAGAAATTTACGTTATATTTGTTGGCCTAAACATTTTTATAATATCTTTATTGTCAAATTTTGTACTTCAAATTATTGGTAATTTGGCCTTTTATGTTTGTACATCACAGCCCTTGTAATTTAGACTTATGTCAAAAAAAAAATCACCTAAACTTTAGGAGGTGAACCGATTTATACAAAACAATTTTTGTTATCTACAAAAATAAATGTTTGATAGATTTGTAATCATGTATAATATATTTGTACATTACTGTGTATAACAAAAAGATATTGTGTACAAATCATTTCCTTTTTTTAGAATTGCATAAAAATCAGAACAAAACAATTAAACTGATGGATTGTATTGGAACGGAATCACACCAAATTAAGCGGAACCGATACCACATCAACGTGATCTTAATTATGGGTTACCATAAATTTCTCTTTTATTTTAACCATAGGTTTGGTCTGTATCACCGATACAATGCAACAGACGATACTTAAAGAAAGTTATTGGTAAATTCGTTTGGCGAATCTAAAGCCTACAGAGGTCAAGTTATTCTCTTACTTTCTGTAGGTCCCAAAAGGTTTCCATAGTGTATTTTATAAGTTGTAGAGGGGGGGGGGGGGTGAATACAACAATTTTAAACTCAACACTCTTTTCTCAATGTTTGTGTATATTATCAACAAGTGTTAACTACAAACAAGCCTGAACTGCAGAAAGGTTTAAGCTGAGATGACAGATACAACAGTTGTTCAACTAATTTAATACTCACTCAGACTAGATACAATGACTACACTCACTTAGATGCACTCAATGATTTTACAAGACACAGATGGACAGCTTGAGTATGAACAGCTTAGACACACGTACTATTATATTCAAGCAGACTTGCATGCATGAAAACACACATTAATGCACGATCTGATTCCACACTCTTGATATCTCATAATCTTTAGAAGCTTCCTTTTATACTCTCACTGAGAATCTTAGTGAAGGTTCTTCATTGGACAGATGAGATAGTGGGATGTCTTTCCAAAAAGACAAGACACCTTTTTTGCACATTCTCATAAAGCAGATTTGTCTTCATATGACAGAATCTTTGTCTTTTCCTTTTTGTCACTGTTGCATACGGCTTTAACCAAAAGAGGAATGTCAACTTTGCATCTTTCTTCTTTTGTTAAGACCATTTTGATATAAGAAAAGGTATGTCGCCCTTTTCAGATATCCGTTTGTCTTCATGTAACAGAACATCGTAGGCAGGCTGTGCAGTTTCTGCTTTCCACTTTGTCTTCGACTTGTAAGCTGATCTTGTAGCCAAAAACAATACATGAGGACTTGGAAACATATTCGATAAAGTGTTTAGCCTGTTCACAAAGAACAGGTTCTGTTCACAAAGAACAGAACACTTAGAATCTGTCCAAGCTGCTCAACAGAACAGAGTAGCGTAGACAGTTTATGTCCAGCCTGTTCAGCAGACAGAACAGTTTGGACAATCTGCCTTTGTTGCAACGAATGCAACAGGGTAAACAACTTTGGCTGATATTTCAAATCACTTTTCAGGTTTCCATAAGGCATAAACAGGCCTTAAATTATACCTTCAAGTGCATCAAACAGGTTTGATTAAAAATCTCCCTCTCAGATGTATAACAGGTTTGACTGAGGCCTTTTTGTGCCTAACACTTTCTAAATGAGCATGTTCTCGAATCATATTTTTTCATAATTTCAGTTTGGTTTTGAAATTTTATTTATAAAAAAACATGTACCAGATCCAAATAAATCGTTATTTGTACCATTTAATGCAACTTTTTATAAATCATTTTATTTGTTGTATTGGTTCAATCTAAATGTAAAACATTACATATTCGTATTTGAAGAGCAGGAAGTTACGAAGAGATTTTATTATATTTATTAAATATAACATATGTTGGAGAACATTCATAAAGATAACATGATATTTAGCTCCAAGAACTTTCAAAATGCCAATCTGGACTTGGATACGTTGAGTTCTTCCTTGATACGTAAAATCCTTCGTGTCTTACTAACCGATAACAATGTTGAGTTATAAATCTCCAATGGATACAAAATCTCTTAATGTGTTGACTATACAATGCCAAAACTTTCTGATTTGAACCCTAAGTAAACTTGTTGGTACCACCTGTGTGACGACAGCAGTCTAAGTGATCCTACATTGTGATTTTAGCAAGTGTGTGATATATATGTTTATATATGGTTGATATTTATTAGTGTTTGTATGTTTGAACTTGATGTAACGTATTACAAGAAGTTCAAACATAAAGTACAAAGATAAATTCAATCATAAGTAATAACGTAAGGTTCAAGACTTAGTTGTTTATGTAAAAGGCTAGATTTGAATTATATATGGGTTGACATTCGAATCTGTGATAGATTCGAATGTAACCATAGATTCGAAAGAAGGCTAGATTCGAGACTGTCAATATGGACAGACTCGAATGGGCCTTGGGCCAGATTCGAGGTTGGCCCACAACAGACTCGAATCAGGGTCTATAATTAGGGATAGACTCGAATCATTAAGGGACTTTTTGCAGAATTCGTGAGGAATTAAGCAAGACGCGATCTCGAGTTTATCAGCTAGGTGAGTGCCGTTTCGGAGAGAATTAGTACGTAGGATCGTTCGTGTGTCGTTCGTTCAGCGTCTAATAGTCTCCGTGTTCCGTTGGTTGAGAGTTGTCCGTCTAACCGTCAACGAGGATTCCGCACTCGTTCACGGATCCGCGTCTAGATAGATCTTGCAGTCGTAGACCTTACAAGTGGTATCAGAGCCTACGGAGTGTTCTTGGTGTTCTTCGTGTTCATCAGATACATTCTAGGTTTCTTGACGCTAGTTTGACGGTTTTGCTCTCAAAAACGTGTTTTTGAGCTTAGCAAATTCATATTCGGGAAACACTTTGTCGTTTTTCACGTTTTTGGTCGAAATCATTATTTTTCGTTTGAAAAATAGTGATTTAATCTGTAAAACGTCAATAAATCAACGTGTTAGCCGTTTTTCGAGTTTGCGGCGCTCGAATCTATAGGGGTAATTAGGGTTTCACTTTAGTCTCGAGTCTAACCTAAATACGCTCCTTTCGAGTCAATTTCAGAGAGTTTCGAGTCTACTTTGTTTCGAATCTGTTACTTCATTCGAATTGGATCTCGAGTCTGTGTTGTTTCGAGTTTATTTCGAGTCTGTTACTGTTTCGATTCTGTGCTTCGATTCTGCTGACATTCGAATCTGCTGAGCCTTCGATTCTAAGGACCATCGAATCTAAGGAGTTGTTCGAATCTGACATAATTTCGAATCTAATTGACTTTTAAGACTTAATCGAATTTAATCTCAAAAGATTTAATCTTAATTAGTTTCGAATCTATCTAGATTCGAATAAGTTAGTCTAAATCAGTTTCGCATTAAAATAATTAAGTTCAAATTCAATTTGTTTCTGAAAAGATGTCAAATCTTCAGAAATTCCTTGAGATGGATCACGAAGTTGGGAAGGCAAATGCACCGCCTAAGCTGATGAAAGTTGAGGACTATTACTGGTGGAAGGATCGATTTACAGATTTTGTACGATTCAATGATATGCGCATGTGGGTGTGCATAGATGAAGGGTACATTCCACCAGTATCTGAAGTTGAAGGCCGTCAAAAGGTCTTGTCATATCAGATGATGAAAGAGGATGACAAGAAACTATTTGAAGCTGAAAACAAAGCTTTCTCCATAATCCGTATGGCTTTACCTCAAGATATTTTACACACATTTCGGACTCAAACGACGTCGAAGGAACTTTGGGAGTCTCTCCAGAAAAGGTGTGAAGGTAATCCTCGGGTGCGTAGAAAGCGTACAGAGCTGTTGACCCAACAGTTTGCGATTTTCAAGGCTATTAAGGATGAACAGTTGGATGATATTATCACAAGGTTCTATCATCTGATAACGGAACTTGAAAGTCATGGAATTGAGTATTCGGACACTGACAAGAACAACAAGCTTCTTGATGCCCTACCAGCCAAATGGGCTATGTACGTGGCAATGATTAAGCTGAATGAGGACAAATATTATGCTCAATCACTTGATGACATTGTGGGAACGTTGAGGGCATATCACTTCGAGATGATTAAGGCTGAGACTGATTACGAGCAAGTCCAGAATCCGGCAATGTATTTTTGAAAGACATCTAAATCATCAGTGACAGCTGAACCGAAAAGTGCTACAGCGTTTTTCACCGGAGAAACGTCATCGCCACCAGAGTCCGAAGACTCACTGAATCGCGCGTTCTTAGGGTTAGGAAGATCGGAAGAACCGCAACCTCAAGTCCAACAGGCATCGACCAGTCAGAGCTATTCGAAGATGCCCATGAGCGCAAAGTCAGCGGTAGAGCATCTGAATCTACTTGCTTCGTTTGTGGCCGCTTATGGAAATTGTGTTCAAGGGAAGATCAATGATCCGGCTCTTTGGGATGAGGATTACGATCAGGTCGACCCTGATGACTTAGAGGAAATGGATCTTAAATGGCAACTGGCCATGGTGACCCAGAGGGTTAAAAGATTCATTAAGAGAACTGGAAGGAATTTGCAGATGAATAACAAGGGGATCGGGTTTGATAAGTCCAAGGTGAAATGCTATAACTGTCAAGGACTAGGAAACTTCGCAAGGGAGTGCCAGAGGCCAAAGGTAGAGACATACCAGGGACAGAGCCAACATCAGGGACAATTCCAAAATCAGTCCCAACAAAGATACCTTCCGAGTTCCTCATCTGGTCAAGCCAATCTAGCGGGTCTACTATCCAATGTCACTTCTGACAGACAGCTAGATGGTACCTATGACTGGAGTTCACATCCTGAGTCCAATGCTAGAGCTTTCATGGCTGAAGTTACTGAGAATGGTTGTGACGAAGACGAGCAGACCACACGGGACAGCAGTCCGATGTGGGTAGAGAAGGCGAATGATCAGACCGTGCTGGAGTTTGCTGCTCAGATGGCCAACGTGGAATCTGATAACTCTAAGGTTAGTCTTTCTTATTCGCTATTTTCAGAATTATGTGCTTTGTGTGCTACTTCTAATGATAGGTTAAATCTAGTCTTAGAATC